>JAECMU010142022.1:0-11541 GCA_016106625.1 Dracogyra subfuscus | reverse complement strand
AACTGTCTGAAATAATCAAAAAAAATAGATTAGACTTTTACTGGCACAGTTCTCCAAATATTTAAACTGTCTGAAATAATAAAAAAAATTAGATTAGACTTTTACTGGCACAGTTCTCCAAATATTTAAACTGTCTGAAATAATAAAAAAAAATAGATTAGACTTTTACTGGCACAGTTCTCCAAATATTTAAACTGTCTGAAATAATCAAAAAAAATAGATTAGACTTTTACTGGCACAGTTCTCCAAATATTTAAACTGTCTGAAATAAAAAAAAAAAATAGATTAGACTTTTACTGGCACAGTTCTCCAAATATTTAAACTGTCTGAAATAATAAAAAAAAAATAGATTAGACTTTTACTGGCACAGTTCTCCAAATATTTAAACTGTCTGAAATATCAAAAAAAATTTTTTAGACTTTTACTGGCACAGTTCTCCAAATATTTAAACTGTCTGAAATATCAAAAAAAAAAAAATTAGACTTTTACTGGCACAGTTCTCCAAATATTTAAACTGTCTGAAATATCAACAAAACAAAAAATTAGACTTTTACTGGCACAGTTCTCCAAATATTTAAACTGTCTGAAATAATCAAGAAAAGTATTAAACTTTTACTGCCACCATTCTCTAAATATTTAAACTGTCTGAAATAGCGAAGAAAACTATTAGACTTTTACTGCCACTGTTCTCTATGTATTTACATATGGACATATTAAAATAAAATGATATTCATCTTCCACTTGATTAAGATTTCACTTTAAACGGATAGTTTTATTTCTTTCTATTACTGGATTATATCTGCTTTTCTGTACTTTTAATTTATGTGACAAACACCTAAATTTAGAAACAATTCTCAAGAGATCTTTGTATTGTGACAAATGTAATATATACTTTTCTGTTTCTAAAAGAGATTTATAAGAAGAATATGTCTTTAAAAAATGAGAAGAGCTAATTTTATTATGCCAGTGTTGAAAATGAATGTCTTTACTACTCTGTACAAAGCTAGACATAAATAACTTGATATTGCCACATTCTTGAGCAATCCAAATATAAGTAAATATTGACAATACCAAAACATACAAAAGCAATAATCTCTTTATTTGAAGCTTAATATACGTCTTTTTTTTTGTAAACTTTATTTTCAGCTATAATTCTAGTCAGCCATTAATCAATTATTCAAATGGAGTATGAATATGTGACGCAGGATCTTTATGAACTGACGTGACAGACATGTCACTGCAACGTGTGAAACTGTTACAATACGTCATGCACAATATATAAAGCACTATTAATTTTCAACCCCTGTCTATATGTGCACGTACTGTCAGTTAAAAATAGCATTTGACTGTTGCAGAAATATTGGGGGGAAAACAAAGCATATGGTATTGTACAGTATGTTGTTCAGGTAAAACTTAAGATGAATATCATACTTGTAAGTACTTCACTGTCCACAATATACTCCTGAGTTTGCTGCACTGTAAGATGTTTCCGACTAATAAAATAGTTTTACAATTAAACTTACATGTTAAATATATTTTCTTGTTTATAATATCAGTGTCTGTATATTCAATGTGTTTCTGGTCGTCTTAATATTTGTAAGAAGCCCAAACTGGATTTTGTCTTTAAATAATTTTGTACATACACAAACAAATATTTTAGGAAATAAAGTGAAATTTAACATACCGGTAGTACAAATATTAGAAAAATGTTTAATATACAGCCACTAATATTTTGAGCAGAAAAATGTATTTGATATGTAATTACAATCGTTAAAAAGTCTCTGTTAGTCGATAACATCTTAAAATGTGCAGCACTCAGGAATGTCTCTTTAAAGTATGACGTAATAGATGATCTGGTGCTTTTACGAAAATTCAACTTTAGTTAAATTGTAGTTAAAAAAAACCCTGAGGAAAATATTTAATTCAATCAAATAATCTCATTTAATAAAGCTCGAGTCTATATTTATTTATGTAATATTTAATGTAATTATTTATTTTGTGTAAAAAAAAAAAGGAGAAAAAAAGAAAGAAAAGAAATAATCATCCAACCAAAGAAAACTCTTATTTCCCTCCATTAGTTTGTAAATAAATGTATATAGACATGTTATATATAACTTACTTCAAGCAATAAAAATGTGATAACTTGTTATACGAACAATAAAATATTTCATCTACAGTACTGTCACAAGCAGCCAAAGTTTTATCTAACAAACAAACCAGTCTAATTTGCTGACCTATTTACTTGAAAGACAATATTTTATCACTTTGCTATGTATACAATCAGTTGAGGTGTAATATAAGAAAGTGAATCATCATTATAACCCAAACAAACACCTTTAAAAACATACGGAGTACAAAGGTGATACGCAGCTCACGAGAACTAGCTTACAGCAGCATAAAGTCGGTACCTGTCTCATGTCACACAAATAAAATGCCAGGTCTCAGAATTATGCAGATTGAATTCCTTGTACTGTCATAAAAGTTTATGTCTGTGATGTCATAAACAAGATCGGGTCACCTGTAACCTCCCAGGCAAGTTTCCTCTTGATGAGTAAGCGACAGGTTTTTTTTTTTTTTTTACCTGATGAGTAAGCAACAGGTATTTTTTCCTTTCTTTTCTTTTCTTGATGCTGACAGTTTACTGTGGATTGTTTTCGGATTAAGTATTGCCATGCCAATGACTTGTTGATTAATCAAACAGATATAGCTTAAGATACCAGGAAACTTTATTTCAGTTTCATTTAAATATTGTGCTTAAATCCAAATAACCCCAAAGCCAGTAGACAAGTTTTGTGTTGGCTCTTTTGTGAGTGGGAAGTAAAAAGGTACATGACAGAATGGTTCTCTTGTATTAATGGTGGGAAATAAAAAGGAACATGACAGAATGGTTCTCTTGTACTAAAGGTGGGAAATAAAAAGGAACATGACAGAATGGTTCTCTTGTACTAATAGTGTAATGTAAAAAGGAATATGACAGAATGGTTCTCTTGTACTAATGGTGTAATGTAAAAAGGAATATGACAGAATGGTTCTCTTGTACTAATGGTGTAAAGTAAAGAGGAATATGACAGAATGGTTCTCTTGTACTAATGGTGTAAAGTAAAGAGGAATATGACAGAATGGTTCTCTTGTACTAATGGTGTAATGTAAAAAGGGACATGACAGAATGGTTCTCTTGTATTAATGGTGTAAAGTAAAATTGAACATGACAGAATGGTTCTCTTGTACTAATGGTGTAAAATAAAAAGGAATATGACAGAATGGTTCTCTTGTACTAATGAAGTAAAGTAAAATTGAACATGACAGAATGGTTCTCTTGTACTAATGGTGTAAAGTAAAATCGAATATGACAGAATGGTTCTCTTGTACTAATGGTGTAATGTAAAAAGGAATATGACAGAATGGTTCTCTTGTACTAATGATGTAAAGTAAAACTGAACATGACAGAATGGTTCTCTTGTACTAATGGTGTTAAGTAAAAAGGAATATGACAGAATGGTTCTCTTGTACTAATGGTGCAATGTAAAAAGGAATATGACAGAATGGTTCTCTTGTACTAATGGTGTAATGTAAAAAGGAATATGACAGAATGGTTCTCTTGTACTAATGGTGTAAAGTAAAATTGAACATGACAGAATGGTTCTCTTGTACTAATGGTGTAAAGTAAAAAGGAATATCACAGAATGGTTCTCTTGTACTAATGGTGTAAAGTAAAAAGGAACATGACTGAATGGTTCTCTTGTACTAATGGTGTAAAGTAAAAAGGAACATGACAGAATGATTCTCTTGTACTAATGGTGTAAAGTAAAAAGGAACATGACAGAATGATTCTCTTGTACTAATGGTGTAAAGTAAAAAGGGACATGACAGAATGATTCTCTTGTACTAATGGTGTAATGTAAAAAGGAATATGACAGAATGGTTCTCTTGTACTAATGATGTAAAGTAAAACTGAACATGACAGAATGGTTCTCTTGTACTAATGATGTAAAGTAAAATTGAACATGACAGAATGGTTCTCTTGTACTAATGGTGTAAAGTAAAATTGAACATGACAGAATGGTTCTCTTGTACTAATGATGTAAAGTAAAAAGGAATATCACAGAATGGTTCTCTTGTACTAATGGTGTAAAGTAAAAAGGAATATCACAGAATGGTTCTCTTGTACTAATGATGTAAAGTAAAATTGAATATGACAGAATGGTTCTCTTGTACTAATGGTGTAAAGTAAAAAGGAATATCACAGAATGGTTCTCTTGTACTAATGGTGTAAAGTAAAAAGGGACATGACAATGATTCTCTTTGTACTAATGTGGAATGTAAAAAGGAATATGACAGAATGGCTCTCTTGTACTAATGGTGTAAAGTAAAAAGGAATATGACAGAATGGTTCTCTTGTACTAATGGTGTAAAGTAAAAAGGAATATGACAGAATGGTTCTCTTGTACTAATGGTGTAAAGTGTTTTTGCCAAGGACATTTTCTTAATTACAGGGATTGTCTAATGGTGGAAAGAAAAAAGGAACAAAGTTTGTTTTTGTTTAATGACACCACTAGAGCACACTGATTTATATAAAAAGGTAATATGGCTTGACTGGTTCTAAATTTAAAAAACTGTAGTTTGTTTATTGTAACTAGATTTGACTTTACTTACTCTGATGCTTCCTTTATTCTCCTCAGTGACAAAAGAGCTGCGGAGCCGATCTTGTTTACAGAATCTACCGTCACATTCGGGTGGTCATCATCTGAAAACAACAGTTCTGTAATATAAATAATAAATACAAATGGAAAGTAAAGTCTGTTCAACAACACCACAACACATTTTAAAGGGACTGTCCTGAGTTTGCAGCCACTGTAATACATTTTCCACTTATGCTAAGATCAGAGTATCAACTGTTATGATGGACTTGGTCAACTTGCGTTGTAATTTCCCCCGACTTATGACTGGTGTGTTTAGATGAGCAATTAATAATAATAATAGGTCGTAGGAGTTGTATTCAATGAGAATCAAGTTCTAAGAGTGCTCAGACTGGACAGTTGTAGAAGTCGGGAGATCAAGTTGGCATATTCTGTTGTGACAGTTGGTAGTTTGATACTAGCATTACAGAGCCATTTTGATGAGTAAAATAACATAAGAAATAGATTTTCTTGTTTGGAATACCAGTGTCTGTATATAAAAGGTTTTTGCCAGCGGGTACGAAGAATAAATTATGTACCGTACCCTAAAATCTTGGAAATTAATGGATATATTTTTTATAACTTCCAGATAGATGTTACTAAGAGAACTGTCATTTAAAATGTGTCAAAGTACATGAAATGCAGTGTCCAATGTTAAAAGATTTCAAACCTATAACCACCAAGTAGGGGCACTTATGATCTTGGGGTGTGGTTTTTTTTTGGACATATCCTCAAATTATTCTCTAGCTGAAAACTGATTAATTATCCAATGTATCTGCAGTTGTGTGTTAACGTCTGTAGCAGTCATTTTTTCATTTTACTTTGTACTAATTATATAATATTTGTTCACATATACAACATTATTAGAAGGTAAAATCAATTTTGGGGCTACCACGATTATTAGGACAACAACATTTCATTTAATTTCATTTCCACTTTTGTTTTGTGCTTAAACCCAATTAAGATTCAAGCATCCTGTCCTTAGGGACGATAGATCAGGTCAGGTCAGGTCAGATCATTTAACATGCACATTCAGTGCAAGCTGTTGTAGCACACGCCTGTCTTGGGCAGAGTTGTCGGCCTCAGCCTGCTCCTCCATCCAGGACAGGAAAGGGGTGGGGTTGGGTGGGTTGGAGGGCGGACCGCCTGCATTGGTAGGTGCAAGGGAGCCTCAGCAGTCCTACCGGGTCCACTAACCAGCAGACGAATGGGACAACAACAAACACCATGTTTATATAGACAATGATATTCTAAACATGACAATATCTTAAAGGCATATTGTCACAGACCACTGACCTATTTAATGGCCTAATAAAGTATTACCTGAACACAAATAATTTGCTTTGTCACTAAATGTACTTTATTCAACCATCTTTATAACCACCATAATCCACTTATTAATGATATTTTGTAAAAACATAACTGAATTATGGCAATGGTCCATAATTCAAAAATTATAATTGCTGAGAGGGTTGACGTGGATTTCACTCCATAATGGTTCAGTTAAGGTGATGCGATAGCTAGATTTGGTTTTCCACAATTAATGTAATTTTTATTTACTATTAATGTTTTAGTGAAATAAGGTCTTTAAATCCGTGACAGTATGCCTTTAAATAGGTAAATATCCATGTGTTTGCATAGTCATATCTTTAAGTAATTACAAATCAAAAATGTGAATGCCATCCTTCTCAATAAGATGACATAACTATGAAAAATTAGATGTCATTGAAGAAAAAAAACCCTGTTCATGACAAGAACACAAGAAAGTGATTGATATGTATTTTGAAATACATTAATTGCATTGTTGTAATTACAAGAATTGTTCTAAATTCTTTTATGAATTATATGGTGTATAATTGCACAAATTAGTATGAAATTGGTTCACTGTGCCACACAATTATACAATTTAATACAAGTTGTGAAAGTTAACCCTATTTTACTTCTTTTCAGTAAAAATCCACTTTTTGACAATCTCCGCCATAATGACCACCATCATTCATCAGATGTCAACTCATAGTATAGAATGACTGAACCTAATACACATCACAAAAGTCAAACAGGAGCATTTCATTAAAATTTTAATAAGTTTTGTGTTTTTTTAAGTAGAGATCAATATGACGAAATGTATTGTTGAACTAAAGCATTTCAATCTGTTTTCTGTTGGTACATCAATAACACAGACACGATACATACATGTATCAGACAACACAAATGAAAATCTGTCACGTTAGTTTGGAGGCAACAGTTTAAATGCCAACACATGATACTAGACTGTCCACTATCTTACATTTCTCCAGCCCTCTGACTAATGTAGGTGGCTCTTTAATGGAGATGGCTCTTAAATGAAGATGGCTCTTAAATGCTCACTGGTCTCGGTGGTGTCGTGGTTAGGCCATCGGTCTACAGGCTGGTAGGTACTGGGTTCAGATCCCAGTCGAGGCATAGGATTTTTCATCCAGATACCGACTCCAAACCCTGAGTGAGTGCTCCGCAAGGCTCAATGGGTAGGTGTAAACCACTAGCACCGACCAGTGATCCGTAACTGGTTCAACAAAGGCCATGGTTTGTGCTATCCTGTCTGTGGGAAGTGCAAATAGGTCCTTAACCATATGTCTGACGCCATATAAAAGTAAATAAAATGTGTTGCGTGCATCATTAAATAAAATATTTCTTTCTTTAATGCTGTTGACTACTTTTTGAAAATAATGAAAAAGAAACAAGTTTAAAAAAACACATATTTACCTTTTCGCCCAACCCGAAGGTCCAAGCCCTGGTGAATGTCCAGCACATCGTCAGGTCCTAATGGACGCTTGTTGATGGACAGGTCAACTGGCTCTGTCTGAATCGGCTGTGAAAACAAACACAGGAATATTCATTAACTTTACCTTTACTGTCCATCAGTGTTAAAAATGTTTCAGTAATATATATTGTAATTAATTATAATATAACACTGGCGTAGGAAGTACGGCAGGGTCCGCACTTAATGGTCGCCCGATTGCCCCTGGCGACTAAAAACGATGACGGGCGACTGAAAACCCACAGTAAGGTTGCCCACCTGGCGACCGATTTTTGTTTTAATCAATAATTAATAAATAAATAAAAGTACAGCTATGTAGCCTACTTTGCACCATGAAAACGTGTAGGTCTGCTTTTACATATAAACATATCATATGCCCAATATAAAAATAGCTGTAAGGTAAGTTAAGTGGCATGTAAAATTGGGCACAAATTCATGTTGACAAGATTCAGCCCTGGTTATGTGTACATGTCATAGATCGCATCCACTGAATATTATATTTTAGGGCTTTTTAATTATTATTATTTCATTGAGATGGGGTGGGGTGTTATTTATTTAAAGAGTGTGTTGGCTGAGTTCAGGATAATACTCAAAATAAATGTTTTCTCTTATAATCTGTTGCAATATTGTAGTTTGTTTTTAGAAAATATTATTCGGGCTAGTGAAAATAGATCCGGGCAAGTGAAAGTGTTGTCACCACTTGCCCAGATGGCAACTTAAAAAAAAGGTTAAGCGCAGACACTGAAGTACGGGGTGCCGGAGTCATGTGCCTCCACTTTCCTGTCCATCAGTGTTAAAGATATTTCAATAATATACATTGTCATTGTATCAGAAAGATAATTCTGATATAACACTGGCGTAGGACGCGGGGTGAGGTGGGGGAGGGAGGTGGGTGCTCCCACTTTTCTCTTGACCCAGTAGCAGCAGCGATGGTTTATATATACTAGTATTTATATTTATATATATGTGTGTGTGTGCCCCCTCACACACACACACTTTTTGGCACCTTCATACACAACTGTATATGTAACCAATAGGTGACCGATCACCACCACCACATTCACAGCAAATTTTCTTTTTTTTAAATATACTTTCATGGGTGGCATGACCCTAACCCCTCTAGAAACTTATATACATATGGCAAGTTTTTTTCTGAAACACCAAGGTGATCCTTTTTAAAATCAAAATAAATTCCACAAAAACTAGATTTTTTTTTGGGGGGGGGACATATTGAAACCCAGGGGTGGTGGGAAATGTGCATTCTTAGCAATCCAGAGGTCTGTAGGATGGTGCAAATAAAAAATCCTTTGCTGCTAATTGAAAAAGAGTAGCCCAAGAAGTGGCGACAGTGGGTTTTCTCTCTCAATCTCTGTGTGGTCCTTATATCATATGTCTGACGCAATATAACCGTAAATAAAATGTGTTGAGTGTGTCATAAAATAAAACATGTCTTTATTTTATTTTTTTATCACTGAGCTACATCCCACCCCTTGTTGTGAAGTGAAATAACTGGCTTACTTGAGAATATGTAACAAATAGAATACTACATTTCTTTGCTTTTGCCCATTATATATTATACAACTCTTAAACAATTCACTGAAAAATAAATGGTAAAACAGTCAATCGTGTAGTATTCTCTATTTGTATAGTTAAATGAAATCTAAGTATCCACATCACAAGCTGTCCAGCCTACTCCTTCAGCACCTTAATATTTGTGTTTATTTGTCAACCATCAAGTCAATACATTTATGGTTTACTGTTACTTTGTCACTGACACCTATTAATAAATACTGGGAAAAATAACACTACATATAATGGAAAGTATCAACTGCCGATCAACCAGAATTTTTATACGAGTATAAATGTATTGAAGATGGCACGCGGGCAAACAGTGATACAATATATCGGGCTGATGTCTGTGACAGAGGAAAAATATGTGTACACAGTGATAGGGAGTGACAGGTAACAGGACTACCTGAAAATGTACTCCAGTCAAACATCGACAGTAACAGCACTGGCACGCGACGGTTTACACGCGTATTGTAAAGAGCACGTTTGTAAGAAGCTTATCTCCTTAATGCACAAACTGATGGTTATTTAAAACACTAAACTGTATAGTGAAGATTTAAAACTGGCCTCGGCGGTATAGTGGTTAAGCCACCAGGCTTAAATTAGACTGTTAGGTATTGGGTTCACATCTCGTCATCGACTCCCATTCAGTGTGAATTTTAATGGTTCATGGTGTGTGTACATGTACCACCAAATTAATATATGGCCAGGATGGCAAAGGGGTGCAGAGCAGAATATTTCACGAAATTGTCTATTAAACTTAAAATAATTGCAGAAATCCAATAATTTTCTAACAAAATATCCATTATTACATGAAATTGTTTTGCCAAATTAAAACAAAATTTGCCAATTGTTTGTAAAATTTCCAACTGCCGAATTTGACAAATTTGGCGAGTGCCAGAGCTAGCCCTGAAGTAATGAATGAACGAATGAATGAATGAAAGAATGAATGAAGGAACAAACGAATGAACAAACGAACAAATGAATGTTTGTTTAACGACACCCCAGCACAAAAACACATATCGGCTATTGGGTGTTACAAATGGTAAGTATATGAAAATATTATTGATATATATATATTTATGTAAAACAACAGCCCTGGAGTGGCAGTTGCACTCCCAGCAATTTGCAAGGAAAGAGATCTTATTAAGTTTTAAAATTTAGTTTTGTCTACATGGAGAAGTCTGTACTTTACATTTACACATTTACAGAATAGGTATGATCCTGAACTATGCATGCATACACGTACTAGAAGTATAGGAAGTGTTTATTAATTAGGTGTGTTGCTATTTAATGACAGATAATGTCTACAAAATGTCAAAAAAGCAGTAGTTTAAAAATATTAAGCAAAAAAATATTCCCGACTTACAATATATAATTTTATTACAGTAAATCCAATTATCTTATCATAAGTTATACAAAAGTACTAAAACAATTCTCTCTTCTTTTTTTTAAAATTTCAAATGTTAATTTAAATTAAATATAAGCATAAATAATATATATTCAGATATGCAGAATTCAACATTTTTTCATTCTCTATTTTTAAATTATTACACTTCTTGTTTACAATGTTTCAATGTGTCTCATTTTAATTATGAACACATATATTTTCTAATACATGGATTTAATTTATTCAAGGCAAAGAATGAACTGTAATGATTTTTTTTTAATTTTATTGTCAAAAGAGAGTTTGTCCAGAAATATCAAACCCATTCCCTGCAGAAGAAAGAACCTAATAAAAATGAAAATTTAATACAATTTTTAAAGAAAACAAAATTAGGTAACAAATATTTTTTAAATGCCATGTGACACCACAAGTACTGATGGTAGATTAAATACAAGGTACTACAAATTTTCTCCACTGATGGAAAGGAATACGGTAAGGGATCATACAACTACCAACAGGAAAGAAAGGCTGCAATCAAAACCCTCGTCCACGGTGTCAGGATGTTAACCATGTTACTGGTGTTACTGACATTCAATCTCGTATCACTGACATTCAGTCCAAATTACCGTATGTCTTTCTACTTTATACAGACATTACATTGCTAAAAGTGACTGACAAATTTGGTCTCTTATTTCGGTCTTTCAGTGTATACGTGTACTGACGGCAGTGGTGAGGTTACTGTATTGTTTGTATTAGTATAATTACAAATGTAAATAGTGTCAGCAATGGAAATTTAATTCAAATGCACAACTAACTGTAAATATAATATGTTGAGTGTATTATTAATTAAAACATTTCCTTCTTTTTCTTCCTAAAAATGCACAACGGTTACTGTTATCTCAAAAAACTTTAAATTATACTAGTACAATTCAACCACTTTTTGTACAGAGAAAATAATGTTGCAGTTAAATATAGTACCCGGTACTTAAAATAAATTATTTTATTTGGTTTAAAAAAAAAAGTAAATATGCATAAATTAAGACCTAAAATAAAAACCTCTGTGCTAAAATTCAGTTAAACTCTGATAGACGTGCTATGTACGTGCATAAACG
>JAECMU010142020.1:13066-27857 GCA_016106625.1 Dracogyra subfuscus | reverse complement strand
CACAGGTTAGTGTTACTCCTACCACAGCATGTCCTGGCCACAGGTTAGTATTACTTCTACCACGGCTTGTCCTGGCCACAGGTTAGTGTTACTTCTACCACGGCTTGTCCTGGCCACAGGTTAGTATTACTTCTACCAAGGCTTGTCCTGGCCACAGGTTAGTGTTACTTCTACCACAGCTTGTCCTGGCCACAGGTTAGTGTTACTTCTACCACAGCTTGTCCTGGCCACAAGTTAGTGTTACTTCTACCACAGCTTGTCCTGGCCACAGGTTAGTGTTACAAATTGACAGACATTAATACAACAGTACCCATTCGAGATGATTTATTTTACGAATCGTTGTCAGTTGTAATTGGGGTGGAGCATTGCCCAGTGGTAAAGTGCTTGCTCGATGCACGATCAGTCTGGGATTGATTTCTGTCAGTGGATGCATTGGGCTGTTTATCATTCCAGCCAGTGCACCACGTCTGGTATATCAAAGGCCATGGAATGTACTACTCTGTCTGGGATGGTGCATATAAAAGATCTCTTGTTGCTAATCAGAAAGAATAGCCCATGAAGTGGCGAAAGTGGGTTTCCTCTCAATATCTGTGTGGTTCTTAAGCATATGTCTGATGCCATATAACAGTAAATAAAATGTGTTGAGTGTGCATCATTCAATAAAAAGATTTCCTTCCTTCCAAATGTATTTAATAAGCAAAGACATACAAGTCTCATACATGATCTTCAGAATATACTGGAGATGATACTGATGTACAACAGGTCATCACTTACACATGTGATGCACCAAACAGTTAAAACTTATAGTGTAAACTGTTATATGTATATTCTAATTTTTAAATTTCAAACAATTTTTTGGACACTTGACATGCAACTCGTCATTAGTTAAATAGAACAATTCTGTCTCTTTGAAAAATCTGTTAATTTAAATTAAGTTACCAGATGTGCAGATATGATTTTCCTAACCAAGCCATCGGTTACCTGAATGTAGGTAAATATTGTGTATATCTTCTAGTTACATGAACAATTTGGAAATAGTGTCCACTTCAACCAAAGTGTACATACGTACTGACAAGTGCGTATGAGTGTTTTATTCTTTTGACTGTTTAAAGCGACATACCCTAGTTTTAAAAACACATGTTCATCTAAGAAGTAATGGTTAATGAGACAAGCTCTAGTTATTTTTGATGGTATTTCTCTGTTTAAACATCACAGACTTCAGCTTCTCTCTGTTATAAGTAAACTTAGTGTCCATTTTTACGGGCTGAAACAAGGGTCTGTGCCTTTAATTTGATGACATTTTACTACAAACATATACCTTGTCTGGATATTCAGGGTTTTGCTGTATTTACCATGATTTGTTTTATTGATATATTTTCCAACAAATACATGCAATTGCATTTATTTAATTTATTTATTTTGGTTTTTTAAACTATTTTTCTTACAGTTATCTTATGTAGCTGAAGATGAAAATGGGAAAATTGTTGGATATGTCCTGGCAAAGATGTAAGTACAAGTTACTGGATATACTATACTAACAGACTGTTGTGAACTAAATGGGTAGGATTCTTGCTTTGAAAGCGATTGGCCAGTGAAATAGATGTTAAAATACCAAAATATAGTATACCTTCAGGGCTTTAGATTGCACCGATTTCGCAACGGTAAACGTTGTGCCCAAAATACGTCCGCCCAAGTTAGAGCAAACAAACGGCTTGTAAAATTGATTCAGTTTTTATTTTAAATATTTTTCTTTTTTTGTACGCAATAGTTCTGGTTCCAGCACAGTTACAAACTTGTATTTTCGCGGGCATCATGCAAAAATAGTGTCTTGTACAAGAGTTGATAGAATAAAACTGAAAACAACCATGTTCGCTTATACGTTATGCATTAGTGCCGTAGTTTATGGGTCATACTATGTGAACGTGTGCCAGTTAGGAATGCTTTCACTGTTTCAGTTTATCATACGAGAGTTGATTTCCAGTATAGTCTTCCTTGAGGATATGTGTTTTTCGTTTTTTATTAAATGTATGAAAAGACTTCCGACTGCCCCAGAATATATACAGCTCTAAGAACCCCCCTAGGTACTCGGGCACGTAGCACCCTCGAATTCCGTTGTGCCCATATTAGTGCAATCTAAAGCCCTGACCTTAACCGATAGTTGAGAGTATGTACTGTTAAACACTCATTTCGAAACTAATAAATAGAACCAATGTCTGTTTTTGGTGCAGAGATTCATAATCCATGGTTGACACCAAATCGTGGAGGAATGTTGAAATCAAGTTGCATGGGTACATTGTTACCCTGACCTATATGTGGCTTTACTTTTTGCAGAGCTCAGTGGTACAGTGTTCACTCGATGTGCGGTCGGTCTGGGATCGATCCCCGTCGGTGGGCCCATTGGGCCATTTCTTGTTCCAGCCAGTGCACCATGACTGGTATATCAAAGGCCATGGTATGTACTACCCTGTCTGGGATGGTGCATATAAAAGATCCCTTGCTGTTAATTTATAAGAGTAGCCCATGAAGTGGCGACTGCAAGTTTCCTCTTTCAATATCTGTGTGGTCCTCAACCACATGTCTGATGCCATATAACCGTAAATAAAATGTGTTGAGTGTGTTGTTAAATAAAACATGTCTTTCTTTCTTTCTTGCAGAGCTGACGTGATGGGGTTGAGGTGAGGGTAAACTGGCTATTAAACCTCTCACTTCATTAATCGGGGATTCTAGAATTTTATACAAATCCACTAGCTATGGGATCAGTTTTTTATTTTTATTTTTTTATTTTTTCGAATTTTTTGTTTGTTTAACGACGCACTCAACACATTATAACTATGGATATATCGGCATTGGACATATGATTATGTCGAGTCGATCCTAGACAGACCGTGCATCAGGCGGGCACTGTACCACTGGGCTATGCTGCCCGCTAGCTATGGGATCAGAGATTAAATTTTTTTACCAGCCATGATTATAAATTCACTAGCCCTACTTTAAAGGGACATTCCTGGGTTTGCAGCATTGTAAGATGTTTTCGACTAATAAAATTAGTTCTACGATTAAACTTACATATTAAATGTATTTTCTTGTTTAGAATATCAGTGTCTATATACTCAATGTGTTTCTGGTCGTCTTAATATTTGTAAGAAGCCGAAACTGGGTTTTGTCTTCAAATAATTTTGTGCGTACGAAACAAAACATATTTTAGAAAATAAAATGAAATTTAACCTAGTACAAATATTAGAATGATCAGAACCACGTTTAATATACAGACACTAATATTTTATGCAGAAAAATATATTTGGTATATAATTAGAATTGTTAAAAAGTATCTGTTGGTCAATAACATCTTACAAATTGCAGCAAACTCAGGAATGTCCCTTTAATAAATATGCCACTCAAACAGGGAGATAGAGATTAAAAACCCTTTGATTGTGGTAGGTGGGTGGGGCAGGAAAGTCATGTTTACAAAACACAAATAAATGCAGGATTTGACAAATTAATTTTTTTACTAGCCATCGGACATGATGATAGTAGTTATTTACTAGCCCGGACATTGAATATCACTAGCTATGGGGCTACCATAATCTAGAAGCCCTGATTATTTATTCATAGTGATGTATTTTTTGGACATACACATGCATTTTGATTTTCTCTTATAGGGAGGAAGATCCGGAAGACTCGGTTCCACATGGTCACATCACATCTCTGGTTGGTATACAATACTCAGTGTGGGTGCTTGTCAGAGATTCGGGGTCGTACTCACATGATACCTATCTGATTTCCTTTTCATTAACATGGGATTCAGACTTTTTGTGCCTGATGTGCGATCAAACTAGGCTATTTCTCGTTCCAGCTAGTGTACCACAACTTATGCATGGGTGAAAGTTTTCTGGCATATGCGGGATTTTCCGTTTTTTTCTGGGTCTTTAAGGGTCATGGCTTTACCCTGGAACCACAAGAAGCCCTAGCACGCAGAATTATTTTCAGGTTTTTCAAAATTTTCAACTTTCACCCATGCTTGTGTAACAAAGGCCGTGATATGTACTATCCTGTTTGTGAGATGGTGCATATAAAAGATTATTTGCTGCTAATCAAAAAGAATAGTCCATGAAGTGGCAACAGAGGATTTCTGCTCTTAATATCTGTGTGGTCCTGAACCATATGTCCGATTTCACATAAAATGTGTTGAGTGTGTCGTTAAATAAAACATTTTCTTCCTTTTGTGCAGCCTTTGAGGACAAATAATAATTTATGAGGCAAAGTTACCTATGTTTTGTAACACGCACTCCAACTGGTTCTTTCTTTTCACATATGTTTGGGACACATTGTTCTATTATTGTTGATTGCAGACTGAGACAAACCCTTGATATCTGTTTTTAAAAACAAAATATGGAGATGTCATTTAAAAAGTCATGTTAAGTCATGGAATTTTGATTCATAACAATATCTTTCAACCCTATACATTAAAACAATCTTCTGTGTTGTATAGAGGCAGTTCTCGATTACTGTTGTTAACTATAATGTCATGCATCATTGACTGTTCTGCTCTATTGATAGATCATGCTGCACCATCTATTAATCCATTGTTAGTGTAGATATCGGTAGGTTGGGTAAGCATTGATTGATCAGGCAAGTATTGATCAGGTACGCTGAGCCATCAATGGATCCATAGGTAGCCTAGCCATCGGTGCAGCATAATCGATCAATCAATACTTGCACAATCTACTTATGGGATATGGCTAAACTAACAACAGATCCATTGATAGCATAGTGTGATCTATCGATATCGTGGATCTGTCGATTGTGCATGACAAATAGACACACATTCAGACCTTGCTGTAAGAACAGTTGATGAAAGAAGTGATTAATTGCGCCCCTAAGTTAGATTACGAGGAGCCATTTAACATATTAGGATGTTGATACATCAATAAAATGACATGCCTAGAGGAGCTAAAATTTACTCTTGTGTTGCTAGCCTCAAGTGAGTGATAAGGATCGAGAGTGATAAGCTCCCTTTAAATGTTGATGTCTGCACATTTGTTAAAACTGTAGTGGTCATATATAGAGATTAACTACCGGCTTTATCCTGTAAAGGTAAGAATGGGAAATTAGCCGAGGTGAATTTCCCATTCAGCCTGAACAGGATAAACCAGATATCCGACGTCATTAACTTGTTATTTTCTCACATCCCTAGCCATGCAAGACAGGCGCATTCCATGACGTCAGCCCATGCGGAATAAATCTGTCTTGTATGACCACGTGACTTTTGTTGTTTGAGCTGATATTAACATTGGGTGACGTCACGTAAACGGCAAAATAACACAAGAAATACTTTTATATTTCATAAAAACAAGGAAACCTGCTGTCATAATGAAATTATACTATCATTTTCAGTTTATACTTTTAGTATGAACCATTATTGGGTACACTCTTTTCAATGGTTATGATTATTTTATTGTAAGATAATAAATACAAAATGTAAGTTTTTCACGTTTTCCCAAAATGCTTGTTTTTCATCTACTGGATGGGAGAAAAATAATCCTCCATTATGTATCCATGTGGGACAGGGCTATTCCACACTCGGGTACATAATTTGATGTCAGGGACTCGGCAAGCCTCGTCCCTGACAACAAATTATGTACCCTCGGGTGGAATAGCCCTGTCCCACATGGACACATATGAAGGATTCTTTTAGTCTTGATATACATTTTTCTGGATAAAAAATTCACAGTATCTCAAAATATGGAGGTGTGTATAGCTTTATCAGGGCTGGCCAAAAATACTCATCCACTTGCCCCCGACGAGTAAAAAGCCTCGTCCCTGACAACAAATTATGTACCCTCGGGTGGAATAGCCCTGCCCCACATGGACATATATATGAAGGATTCTTTTAATCTTTATTCTGCAGACAATAAAAAGTAAGGGGAACAGCTATTCTGTTACTTCACCCACATTGTGATTTTGTAATATAGCTATGTGTGTGACATGAAAAGTCATATCCTGACACTCTACAGAGTTTCTTTATCTGTCATCGTATTCTGTCGGTAGAAAAGGATAAATTGTTATAATATGTCAAGGCAATGTTGTAACTTTAAGCACAACACCAGTGTAGCAAACATTTCATTTTAAAATATCAATTGCTCTAATGGAGTCGGCGGGTAGCATAGCCCAATGGTACAGTGCCCACCTGATGTGCGGTCGGTCTAGGATTGATCCCCGTCAGTTAACCACTGGCATTTTTCTCGACAACCATATGTCCGACACCGATATAACCGTAATAATAATGTGTTGAGTGCATCGTTGGACAAACGAAAAAAACAAAAACAAAACTAATGGAGTCATTGAAATAAATCCCACTTTAGCTGTACTTCCTTTTACCATGTTATTTAGAATGCAGGTGTGCCGAGGTGTGTTTATTGTGGTGTTTTGTTTATTACAGGCAGTAAAACGATCACACAGACGACTTGGGTTAGCCCAGAAGTTGATGGACCAGGCGTCGCGAGCTATGGTGGAATGCTTCAACGCACAGTACGTCTCACTACACGTGAGAAAGAGCAACCGAGCAGCGTTACATCTCTACACACATACTCTTAAATTCACGTATGTTTGTCACATAGTTTTATTCCTTAGACAGGTGCTAAACATGTATTTGATATTTGCACATATTAAAGAATTTCGGCCATAATTGTAGACAATGGAAAAAACCTAAAACTATTAAAAAACCCACTCATGTATTTTTATTTTTTTTGCATTCAAGAGTTTGATTTTGCATTAATATTTGTTAAGATTTAAGTTTTACTGCCTGTTAACCCCTAGCCGGGGCCTTAGGCTTTTAGGTACTTCGGGGCCCCCTCTGGCACTTCAATCTCAGCAAAATAAAATTGCCGGGCTCCTAATCCTTGCCGGGCCCCTAGGCTTTAGCCTAGTCATCCTTATGTATAATACGGCACTGAAGATTTCCATTGTCAGAGGCCTTGACATTGTTTTAATTTACAGTGTTAGCTGTTACCTCTAGGTGAGCAAAATATTTTGCCAAATTGTCTATTAAACTTTAAAAATTGCAGAAAATTTTAGTTAATTTTCTAAAAAATGTCTGTTATTACATGAAATTATTTCACCAAACTGAAATAAAATTCACTAACTGCTTTCAAAAAATTTAATTAGCGAATTTGGTGAGAGCTATCCCTGATTTACACAGAATAGATTGTTTAAGCCTGTAAAAATATATATTAAGCACATACCATAATCATATACTCCATTGTTTAATTTCTAGCATACTAATCAGGCATTTTGTGACACATGATGATGCTAATGCAGAAGAATTTATGCACTCAATGTTTAGAATATTAAATAAATGCATCTTTAAACTAAAGATTGGCCTCAGTGGCGTCGTGGTTAGGCCATCGGTCAACAGGCTTTTAGGTACTGGGTTCAGATTCTATTTTTAATCCAGATACAAACTCCAAATCATGAGTGAGTGCTCTGCAAGGCTCAATTGGTAGGTGTAAATCACTTGCACCAACCAGTGATCCATAACTGTTTGTGCTATCCTGCCTGTGGGAAGAGCAAATAAAAGATCCGTTGCTGCTAATCGGAAAGAGTAGTCCATGAAGTGGCGATTTTGGGTTTCCTCTAAAAAATCTGTGATCCGTAACCAAATGTCTGATGCCATATAACTGTAAATAACATGTGGTGAGTACATTGTTAAATAAAGCATTTCTGTCTCTCTTTTTTTTTTCTTTAAACTAAACCGATTGGGGTTTCCTCAATTTGTGCATGTAGTAGGCTGTAGTTTATGACCAACAGTTAGGTGTTACTGTATCAGCCGAAAACAGGTCAATGCCTTGGATCTTTGTGATTATTTAGTTTTTCATTTCTTTTACAGCATCAGTGAAATTGAACCCAAGTATTACGCCGATGGTGAAGACGCGTACGCCATGAAGAGGAATCTGACTGAATTCCGTGACCGAGTGAGTATTCTGTTACTTATCTTCGTTGTTTTATAGTATCCAGGTCCTGGGTTCCGTTTTACGAAGTGATCCCTGGGTTAAGATTACCTTAAGTGCATAATTATCTTATACCTTATGCACTTAGCGTGATGTTAGTGCTGAGATAACCTCAAGGGTATAATTATCTTTACCTTATATACTTAGGATGATGTTAACGCTAAGGTCGCCGTAAGTGCATA
The DNA here is from genome assembly GCA_016106625.1 of Dracogyra subfuscus. Taxonomy (NCBI): domain Eukaryota; kingdom Metazoa; phylum Mollusca; class Gastropoda; order Neomphalida; family Peltospiridae; genus Dracogyra; species Dracogyra subfuscus. The sequence continues at coordinate 19,669 of JAECMU010142020.1, read as the reverse complement.
ATTACCATATACATTAAGCACTTAGGGTCATGTTAGTGGTATGATAAGTGCATAATTACCTATACCTTTAGTGATTTCCCTAGAAATTTGGCAAGGCATGGTAGACCAAAAATTTTGGGTAGTTTTTCACCATTTTCGGGGCACTTGTATATCATTAAAAATACACACAAAATGTATTGAAATAAACATTAATGTAATTTATGTGCTTGCGTTAATAAATCAATGACAATATAAAAGGCATATTTTATAAATTAAATAATACCTTCTTGAGTGTTTTATAAAGTAAATTTTATAATTAATTCCTGTAAACAGCTTCTTTAATCTCAGGGCAGCATGGTGCTGATTAAGGCAAGATGGTGCTAGACTATTGAGGCTTGGTACTGCACTATGCTAAAACAAGCTAGGGAAAACATTAACCGTATATACTTATCAGGGCTTCTAGAATTTTTATAAAATCCACTAGCCATGGGATCTGGGATATAAAACATTTACTAGCCACGATTAAAAATTCACTAGCCCTACTTTACTTTAATATACGTTACTACAATTGTACTAATTAACAGTAATAATCAGATAATTTATCACCTAAAGAGGGAGATATAGTTTAAACACACTAACATTGGGTGTTGTAGGGTAGGATATTCATATTTACAAAACAGACCTCTTTATTTCCACTAGCCATCGGGCATGGCAACATTAGTTATTCACTAGCCCGACACTGAAATTCACTAGCTATGAGAGTGTGGCTACCATAATCTAGAAGCCCTGCTTATACCATATGCAAAATAAAATAACGTCCCTTGAGAGAGAGAGAGACATTATTACTTGATTGAAACAATGTGCAAGTCATGCTATATACTGAAATCTAGATTTTTTTTGTTGTTTTTGTATGCAACATAATTTGTATTAATCTAATGCTAAATGTTTCTGTGCATTAAAAATATATGCAAATAACCGATTTATGCTATAAACCGATATGCAATAAAGTGGATTTGACTGTACCATCATAGGAAGTGGTGAGTAACTGTATGTCCGTGTGCAAGTTAAAAAAACAAAACATTGAACTTTTTTTTAAATACCTGTAGTCGACTGTCCATATGGATTTGATATCTAATAAACGATGATTAATTAATGTGCTCTAGTGTTGTTGTTAAACAAAATAAATTTTAAACTGTCCATATAGGCTCCTGAATTAGAGGGATATTCCCCAAGCTATTGTCAATGAGCAGAAATTTGAGATTGTGCACAGTTCCACAGATATCTGGATTACATAGTTTCCAATTTGGACACTGTATATAATAATTAAAAAAGTAAAAAGTTGTGAAATTGTTACATGATCATCTTACTTTTTAAGGTAATTTCTTTCTTCTTTTTTTCTTTTTTTCACAGTATGGACTGAAAGCCGACCAAGAAGCTATCAGTGTATCATGAGACATTTAAAACAATCTTTTGTACAGAACAAATAAACTGTAAATAACAATCCGAGTATGTTGTCTTCACAACAAGTCCTAGCTTTGTTTGGTGTTTTGTCTTGATCTTGAGATATCCCATTTACAAGTTTGTAACTCGGATATGGCAGTGCATTTAATGCACTTTGATAATAATTTCTCCCATCCCTAGCCATGCAAGATAGGCACATTCCATGATGTCAGCCCATGCAGAATAAATAGGTCTTGCATGACCATGTGACTTCTGTTGTTTGCGCTGATATTAACATTGGGTGACATCACGTAAATGGCAAAATAATGCAAGATATGCGTTTTATTTTTCATAAAAACTAGGAAACCTGCTGTCACAATGAAATTATACTATCATTTTTGGTTTATACTTCTAGTATAAGCCATTTTTGGGTACGATTGTTTCAATGGTTATGATTATTTTATTGTAAGATAAAAAAAAAATGTTGGTTTTTCACATTTTCCCAAAATGCTTGTTTTTCATCTACTGAATGGGAGAAAAAGAATCCTTCATTATGTATCCATGTGGGACAGGGATATTCCACCCTTGGGTACATAATATGATGTCAGGCAAGCCTCGTCCCTGACAACAAATTATGTACCGTCGGGTGGAATAGCTCTGTCCCACATGGACACATATGGATTCTTTTAGTATACAGAATCAAAATAGAAACTTAACCCCCAATTTTTTTCCGATTTCTTTAAGGATTTATATTCTTGGTGTACATGTCTATTGATAAGCTGCATCTTGGGAGTTATTACCACATATATTACTATTGTCATCTATGGGATTTGATTTGATTTGATGGTACATGTATATACCCTATAATGGTTGTTGCACAGGTAAGGGGATGTAGTTGACGGACAGTCTACATCCGAAGGACATGTTTAACAAAGGCATGCAACATCTGATTGTCCAGCTTGACCACTGGTAACATCACATACTGAAGTCCATCAAGTCATCTCGTATAATCCGAGAGATCGTTTAACAACTTCAACTACATGTAGCTATCTGTCTACACCATTGAATACCACCTGTATTTTGTTCATCTGTGTGTACAAGTCATTCACATTACCAGTTTTAATCCATTATTTCCATCTTGACATCTCATTTTAGTACTTTAAAATATGGGTTACACCAGGCTAGCTCTGTCGCTCGCCAAATTCACCATTTGAAAATTTGAAAAACAATTGACCAAAACAATTGTGTAATGATGAATAGTTAGCTGGAAAATATCTATACACTGTGGGTTTTTTTTTATAATTTGGCAAAAATGTCTTATCACCCAAAGCTAGCCCTGGTCACACATCTGACTCTCTTAATTATATTGTATTTCTCACTCTAACCAGTGCAGCATGACTGGTATACTAAGGTTGTGGTATGTGTTATTCTATCTGTGGGATGGTGCATATAAAAGATCCCTTGCTGCTAATTAAAAAGAGTAGCCCAGGAAGTAGTGAAAGCAGGTTTCTTCTCAATATCTGTGTGGTCCTTACCCATATCATATGTCATAACCATAAATAAAATGTAGAGTGTGTCATTAAATAAAACATAAAACATTTCCTTCCTTCTTTAATTATATTTCTTGCTTTTGTTGCAATATATGAGTTATTAAATCAAAACATTTCCATATTACTTTGGGTTTTTTTTATTTATTCATGAGGTTTTACCTTCTTTCAGTATATGTTGAGTGAATGTGATGGTTAAAATAAGCAATCAAACATTAATGTATGTTCATGTAAGATACTCGTGTTTTTACAGGGGTTTTCTTTTAAAACATACTGTATGATGCCATTAAATCTGCTTAAAATATAATATCAGTATCAGAAATTATGCCCCAGAATGTAGCAAAAAGCATCTTTATTATTTTTTAAAGCATCTTTATTTTTCGGTAAAAGCTTTCTGGGTTGGACAAATTCCACTTGACCCCCTAAGAATTGCTTTGATATTGAATTTAGGCATTCAAAACACTGGTATCTAAAACTCTTGTGCTAGTAGTGGGCGAGTTTGGAGTTTGGCATCCAAAACAATATCTAAAACTGTAGTGCTAATGGTGGGCAAGATTGGAGTTTTGCAGTTGTTTTTAATTTAATCCTATTCATATGCTTACCAATGTATATTTGTTTTGCTGGGATGTCATTAAACATTAATTAATTCCAAAATCTTGATATTTAAAACTGTTGTGCTAGTAGTGGGGGAGTTTGGAGTTTGGCATCCAAAAGACCCAAGATAAAAAAACTGTACTGCTAATGGCGGGTGGGACTGGAGTTGCAAAACAATTGCACAGACTGTCACTATCCTGCTTGTACTTGAATTGTGGTTCTACCTGTACATTTACCTGTACATGTTACCATGTATGCTGGAGCCTGTGATGATGACATGCATCTTGTCTGGACTCCATGAACTACAGGTTTAGCAACAATATGAGGAGTGAGTGTTAACTGTCTTGACATTGAAACCATTCTTGTATAAATGTCACTAAAACTGGGGTCATCTTGTTTTATTATATATATTAAAACCATTAGTCATGGAGAACTGGTTGGAACATGAGATGCCGAAAAGGTCAACGGAACACCCCCACCCCCCCACCCCACCCCCCGTCTCTTTGAAGTGAAAGCTAAATTTGACTTTTATTTTCTGAATATTTAACAGCCAAGCACATTGTTGAAAGGAATATTTGTTTAACACCACCTCAACACATTTTATAAACACTATTAGGTGTGTCCAACATAAAATGGTTATTTTCACACTGTTGAGGGCAGTAAAACCTGATGCTAGTATCACATAGGCTACTCCTTAAGAAAAACAGGAAGAGATCTTTTTATATTTGTATATATACTTTCAGAAAAGCAGGATAGTACAAACCATCACAATTGATGTATCAGTCGTGGAAAACTGCTTGGTAGAACTAAATCCATTGAGGGCGATGATCCTACAATTCATCCCACCAAGCAGCATTCCACCATTTGACTTCTGGGGATCATGCATAACAGGCCTATGTGAACTGTGGATGAAAATATGTGGGTTTTTTCGTCCCCCACTATATAACATGAAGATAAAAATTAGGCTTGTGCCCATCCATACCCACCAAACTAGACTGTGCTCCCCAGCAGTGAACCCATTGGGCTATTTCTCATTCCAGCCAGTGCTCCACTACTGGTGTAACAAAGACCATATGTACTGTCCTGTCTGTGGCATTGTGCATATAAAAGATCCCTTGCTGCTAATTGAAAAAAAAAGAAAAGTAGCCCATGAAGTGGCATCAGTGAGTTTTCTCTCAATATCTGTGTGGTCCTTAACCATATGTCTGACACCATATAACTGTAATTAAAATGTGTTGAGTGCGTCGTTAAAATAAAACATTTGCTTCCTTCCCTCCACTAAAGAATGCCCCAGACTACAGATGTTCCTGCATAAGACAAGTGTAAAACACTGGAATATTGAAGAAACCCACAGTTACCACAGGAGGTACTCTTTATAATTAGCAACAAGAAAATGTCTATTATACACATGCATAGACAGAGCTGGACATAGCCGTGTTAAAGTGCTCACCTGATGTATGGCCGGTCTAGGTTCAATCTATTGAGCCATTTCTCATTCCAGACAATGCACCACAACTGGTATATCAAAGTATGTCGTATGTGATATCCTGTTTGTGGGATGGTGCATATAAAAGATCTCTTGCTGCTAATCGAAAAGTATCCCCATGAAGTAGCAACAGGTTTCCTCTCTTAATATCTGTATGGTCCTTAACCATGTAACGGTAAATAAAATGTGTTGAGTGTATTGTTAAATAAACATTTTACTTCTTTTGATAAAACTTTAAAAAACATAAAGTCCAGACTTTAACGTAATGCTACATGTATTTGAATGGTGTTGCCTAGATGTTAAAGTCTAGACTAAGGTGGTAGTGGTGGTGGGGGAGACAACCCAAGTTGTGACACATGATCACAGCTCATAAGAGTATAGTACTCATCTTCACACATTCATACACACAATGGTATAAAGTGTTTTCATGTACAAATAACTATAAAATTAAACAATTTTGTCGTGCTGCAGTGGTCCAGGTTTATTCAGTTTGACAGTGTCAACATTGCTATTCAGGATACAAACGTAGTATTTACATTTAAGGTAGATTCATACGGGGATGGTTTCTTTTGAAAAGATTCCGTTTTAGTTTGTATCAATGTTGTAATCCCATGAAAAGCATTTGCATGTTAATTATAGTACATCCAAGTGTTCTATACATACCCTGGTAATGCTGAGCACACATTACCATACCAGGGTATTGGTACTAAGCGACTTCCTGACTAATCAGTCAGTAGGGACATGTATCTGCTGGCCAAAGATGAGACTGTCATGTCTAATCTGCAGTTTCGCCCCAGTTAGAATTTACCAAATGCAAACTATTAAGATCTGTTGTTTATTGACACTACTAGAGCTTATTGATTTATTTATCATCGACTTGGTTGTAAAGATTTTTGGTAATTTTGACATACTCTAGCAAAAAATCAGCTACATTTGTTCATTAGTCTTGAGAGAAAAAAACCCAGCTTCATTTGTCCATTAGTTGCGAGAAATCTTTTATATGTACCATCCCAAACAGGATAGCACATACCGTGGCCTTTGTTGTGGTGCACTGGCTGGAATGAAAAATAGCCCATTGGACTCACAGACAGGGATTGACCCTCGCTCGACCATGTATCAGTCAAGCACTTACCACTGGGATATTGTTTCACCCCATCCAAACCCCAATAAGACCATCAAGTTGGCTGCTGTGCACTGTATATCAATTGGGATCCTGGGATGTCCTAAACTCATCCCTGTTTTTATTGTCTGCACTATATACATACAAAATAAATAAAATGCAGATATTAATATTTTAAAAACTATCTCCAGTTGTTAGTGGCCGGAGTTTACCCCAAAGAATATCTGTACCAAGTTTCAGATTTGAGGAAATGTTAACCAGATAAATTACAAACAAAACAAACTCCATTAACGAATATGATTGCAGTGCCAATTTTTTTTAAACTATAATGATAATTTTAAAATACTAACCAATTATGAAGCAGGTTACAGTGAAAACAGGTTGTTTTATTTTGTTTTGGTGGGTTTGTTTGTTGCTGTTGGGCGTGTTGTTGGTTT
>JAECMU010142020.1:0-13041 GCA_016106625.1 Dracogyra subfuscus | reverse complement strand
TACAAAATTATTGTATCGAGGTTCTAAACTATTAATAAAGTAAAAAAGATAACACGAAGAAGTTTATTTTCACAAAATTTAATTGTGGTTACTTCATTGTGTGTATGTATACAAAGTCTGGTACGAATTTGATACCAGCAACAATCTCTGTGTAAGAACACATACAAGCCGACATTTTCAGCACTGAATAAAACAAAAACATGTATGTCGCTGTCTACACATACACAATCACAGCAGACGCAAATAAACCATTTCATATAGGCACAGAGATGATTCTGAACACTGGCAGCCAATCCAAATGCATGATTTATATGAGTCATCATTATGCGAACATTTAATTTATTAATCTGTAATAAAAAGACTTTGATTTCAATAAATAAAAGCTTAGTACCAGTAATTAATAAAATGTGGAATTCAGTTAAAAGTAGAAACTAGTTCAACATACTTATAACATTCATATTTCGTTCTTTCTCTCTCTCTCTGTTCTGCAGTAACTGTGTTGTTTGTGGTAGAACAATCAGAACAGGTGCTCACAGATAATAAAAAATGAATGTACAATTTTTACCTCTTTTTTTTTTTAATTACTATTAATAATAAATATGTAACAAATATTGCATATAAACAATTATCCTACCACACACTCTAGCAAACACAACATGGTTTAACAATTAGGCAGGAACAAATTGCATAAATAAGCCATGATGGCTTCTTCTGTTCAGTTCTATTATGAAACACGTGCAGTCAGGTGTTTTATATTAAAATCTTCTCACACTCAAAACTTGAGTTCCGCAATTTACGGAACCAAAGCTTCCCTCGATCAGAATAGCAATTTGTTAAACTCTGACTAGTAAATATACATGAATAAATAATCTATACCGGTATTCCTTGATTAAAGCATTTATGAATAAATAAATGCATTTAAACCACAAAACAATTGTATTTAAAATGTTGGTCAAATCATGTTATATAATCAAGACACCTGCATTTCATACATAAAATCTATATATATATACCCCAATTTATTTAGCAATCATTGTTATTTTCTTTTAGACTATTATTATTATTATTATTAAATACGACTGTATCCACCACCATCTTATATAAATATCACAGTTTTGATTAAAGGGTATGTACAACATGCAGACAAATCTCATACATTAATATCAGACAGATTCTAAAAAATCTACTGTGTACCTATTTCTTAACATATACTTTCCATCCAGCGAAACCCAGTATAAAATGTAGATATGCACTGTATGGCTGCACAGAAGAGACTTATATTAACACAATTTGAACTATATTCCTTATTTAGTCGTTTTTAAGTATCTGTCCAGAGTTGTCTCCCTTAAAATGAATTTTAAAAAAAGACTGCCATCATGCATATTGGCATGATGGATACTAAAAAACATGAGATAGTCAGAATATATTTTCAAAAAACAAGCTGGAGACAGAAGGAATGAGAAACGCCAATATGACAGTTTGTTGCTGGGCTGGTAACTGTGGCCCTGTCTTTGAGTCAGAGGTAAGAGTTCAGGGGTCATGGCTTGTCCTCCAGCATTTTGTCTTCCATCAGGCTTGTTGTCATCACCTGGCTACTGCAGGTGCCAGGACTGCAGTTCATCAGCTCTGCAAAACACAAGCACAAACCACACTGAGCAAGCAGCTACAAGTACATACAACAAAGCATAAACAAAAAACACAATGACCTGCAAGCTACATAAGATGATTTAACCGAACACATAAGTCTGCTTAGTCTTATAACACTAACACCTACTCCCTAAAAAAATCCATGAAAAACTACCCCCCCCCCCCCAAAAAAAAAAAAAAAAAAGATGAAAAAAGACAACTGACCACAAAAGCAAAAGTATTACTGCCTTATTTGGGCATAAATGCAACATGTAATAAAAGTATTGCCAATGCATTTTGTTTGTCAATTCTTAAAAAGATTTTAGTGAGAAAATTGCTTTGTTAAAGATTAATATTAAAATTTAATACAGCCACTGCATGTACAAATTTAGATTTGAAAGCTTGATTAAGGCTAAACATGTAGTTGTCATGGCTACCAGTATAGCAAATGAATGCATAATTTATGTCTCTACCAAATTATGTACATAATTTTGTAATGATTTTTTTAAATAACAGTATTTAAAGGTATAAACACTATGCACACCTGGCTACATGTACATCTATATCATTCAGGTAGATTCATTTTATTTGTTAGTAAATAGTTCTATTTTAAATTAAAATGAAGCTGAAAGCAAAAAGCTCTAATTCACTTATAAAACATGCAGTGTCATGATTTACAGTGGAATAAAACAAATATGTGAACATTTTCAGTTTAGAATCTGATGTCAATTTGACAGACTATACATGTATACACACATGGTGCACATGATGTATTTCATATTTGAAGAATAACTGTTCTGCATTCCCTTCTTGTATTAATAAATGATAAGGTATTTAATAAGTTTTATGATTTAACATGACTGAGAAGATCACCGGTATATACATAACAGGCCTCAATATATTGCCAAAACTATTGTTGCATTTATGCATTGGTTATATAATTGAAATTTCTATTTAGAATAATCATTGATGTAAAATTTATTGAATTGTTAGTCCTAGTCTTTTATGTTATTTTCAATAATAAAACCAGGTCAGGCAAAGTTTTACTTGGCACATACATGTATGTGAACATAAGAATGACTTTTAAAACATCTATTATTCCTCAACAAAATGTGTTATTAATAACACTGGCTATAATTTTTGCACAGGTATTTAAGAAAATCAAATAGCCTCGTGTGTATATACTACTACATAATTTATTATATACATGTTCTAAAAATTACATGTAGCTACAAAAATAACAAATTGACTCATGCAGAAAATTCTAGAAAAAATGTATAGAGATGATAAATAAGAACAAAACTAATTTTATCATATAATCAATCACTGATTGACACATTAGAACTTTAAAGTTTAACAAGTCTAAACTTGCTTTATATTAAATATTGCAGAATGGCCAATTGAGATGACGATTCAACAATGAAACGAATCTCATGTCTGTATCAATTTACCAACTAAAGGATTTAAAAACACTTCCAAAGTAGTGAAAGATTATTTAAATTTGGAAAGGGGTTGGGTAGATAAGAGCAGGCATATCTGACTAAACTGCCAAACTATTGATTGAACAGATTTGCTAAAGAAAAAACTATTTGGTTTATTCCCCACTTGAACACGTGCCAGTTTAGAGTGTGCACAATAAGACAAAATCAGAAAATCAAAGGCAGCATTATGAATACAATGGTACATTTCAAAGTGAGAAGAAGCAGAAAAAGACATAAAACATTGAAAAGCTCATTAAGGCAAGGTGGTGGTCCAACGCTGCAAATCAAATCAATGGGTATTAAAATGAACGTCTCTTTCTGCCTAGCTAATTGCATTATACTGATTATTAACTAAAAGGTTACTTTTCTCAGGAGTGAAATGGCCACTTAATATGTTGCTGTCTGTTGTAATTGACTGCTACTAAAGCCACATTCAGATGACTGAGCTCTGAGCACGACAATATGAAGTTTCCATGAAAACGCGATCTACAATGTATGTCCACTGAACAGACGTTAAAACTGTGTTTCATGTGATTATATGATACAAACATGTAATATAGTAGTATAGAACCATGTTTATTGTTAAAAATTTGTTTTGTTTGATGACACCACTAGAGCACATTGATTTGTTAATAATTGGCTATTGGATGTCAAACATTCGGTAATTCTGATAAATAGTCTTAAGAGAGGAAACCCACTACATTTTTCCATTAGTAGCAAGGATATTTTATATTTCATCATCCCATACCATGGCCTTTGATTTACCAGTCGTGATGGACCGGCTGGAACGAGAAATAGCCCAATGGGCCTCCTGATAGCATGGGTCAATAGCATTTTGGAAATGAGCTCTTCCTATGTACTTATTAATGAAAGGTGAGGATAAGGCCATGGCAGCCGAAAGAAGTCTTTCAACAGAAGACAGGACATAACACAAATGACAGTCTTTGATTAAGCAGGTGTCATTTGTCATTCTGTGTCATGCATTAAGAAAACCTTGTACAAACAGATATACAATGTAACATGTATAGGATAAAAGGACAAGGCTAGACATTTGATACATATGTACATGTATGTTGTAAATTTGCTTAAACTGTGAAAAATTGCCAAAATACACCAATATGTTTTATGAAATGAGGTATATAAGTTTGTTTAAACACAGGAAATAGTAAAAATTAGCTACTACAAATACTAAATTGAAAATTTCTTTAAAAAAATATATATATATATATATTTTTTAACATATAACAGAAAGTTAGCTTGGCAGAAAAAGACAACAACAAAAAAACAAAAAAAAAAAAAAAAAAATACTAGGACAAAAAGGTAACAAATTAATCAACTGAAAATAGAAGCAAATTATTTCATAAAATACTTATTCAGGCCAGCACATTTCAATGGTTTCAAGAGATTTTACTTAAATATCACTAAAACCTAAACTAAAGTTTTCTATGCTTTGGCAAAATCACATAGCAAGTAAATTGGGAGATTGGGGTAAGGCAGAAAAATCCGCAAATAATTTCCAATGTAAATACATTTACGTACACATGTTCATATATTGAAAGTAAAGAAACATGTTCACTTATATAAAATCACAATTATTTTGTTTTTTGTTTGTTTAACGACGCACTCAACACATTATAATTATGGTTATATCGGCGTCGGATATATGGTTATGTCGAGAAAAACCCCAGTGGTTAGCTGATGGGGATCGATCCTAGACCGACCACGCATCAGGCGGGCACAATCACAATTAAGGCTTATAGTAATACTTTAGATTTGCCAGTTTAATCACACCCAATTACTAATATGGTTCATCATTTATGTTTCAAAGGGCAATGTTTTGTTTTTTTAATTTGTGATGCATTACATGTAGCTCTTATATTAATAATATTTTTTTATCTTTATGATGACAAGAAACTTTACTGAAATCCAAACACTGTATTAAAATGCAGACAATAGAAATTATTCAACCACAGGAAAATGATACATCTTATACGCAAAAGTGCCCACAGTCAAGATTAATAAGATATAATGTGTTTATAAAAGCAAGTTCTTTTTATCATGCCTGCATGTCCTAGACACAAGTGCCAAAATATCAACATGCTTTTTATATTGTGCACAGGAGGTGGGACATAGCCCAGTGGTAAAGCGCTCGCTTGATGCAATGTTGGTTTGGGATTAATCCCTGTTGGTGGGCCCATTGGGCTATTTCTTGCCCCAGCCAGTGCACCACCACTGGTATATCAAAGGCTGTGGTATGTGCTATCCTGTCTGTGGGATGGCGCATATAAAAGATCCCTTGCTACTAATGGAAAAATGTAGTGGGTTTCCTCTTTATCAAATGTTTGACATACAATGATTAATAAATCAATGTGCTCTAGTGGTATCATTATACAAAACAAACAGTCATATAAGATTTATTTTATTTTTTATAGCTACATGCATAAAGCCTGCATGTACATGTTAGTACATGTGCATGAACTGTAGCCAATATATCTTGGTGTTGATGTGTGTATGGCTCTAACCGGCTTTCGTACTACTTTATCTTAATATCAGCTATAAAAAGAACAATGAAGGATATAGATGCATGTAATAAACAGACTAGATTTAGCACAGATAGGAGTGTGTCAAAAGTGACATACAAATCTGACATGGATTAATAGCTGGCTACCTGGAGATTTCCTACAGATTTTGTGCATGAATAATGAAATAAAACTTCTGACATGAATGAACAACTGTCTACATGCATCTTTAGTGGGATTTTTGTTTTCTTGTATGAAAGATGAAATACAGATTTGGAAGCACAATTCATGTTTTACATCACTTTTAAGTACCGCTATCGTAGATGGGACATAATGATAACAATAAACCATTTTTACAGCATCCTAGCCTGAATGTGTAAATAAATGTACAAAAAGAAGCTGGCATGCTGAGATAGTAATTGTTTAGAAACCTGTAGGTATCAGGCGCCTTGCACTTAAACCCTGCAAGAACAAAGTCAAACATTAACCCTGCAAAAAAGTCAAACATTAACAGTTCATATGTTTTGTTCTATTTGACCTGTCCATTCATTCATGCATATACATATGTGTACATGTACATGCCCTGTATACACAGACACAAATATCATAAATATCAAGGCTCAAAATTGACTGGTATCAGGTCGCTCACAAGCAGCTTTTGTCCCCAGTGTTATTATTTTTTTTAGAGTATTCTAAACACATGAATATGAATATCTAAAATACATAAATTTCATGAGTGATAATTACAATCATAAGCTTTTAGCTGCATTTATCACATTAATGTAAAAAAAAAGTTACATTATGAATCTCATAAAAAGTCTTAATTTCAAGACTAACTCCTCAATTTTTATTATTTGCTCCCAGATTAAAATCTGAAAAGCATGCAAGACTGCTAATCAATCCTGAAAATGAATTTTGAAAATTGATAAAATATGGATGCATACAAAAATATACATGTACATGTATATATATTTACTTCTGAACCTAATACATACAGGTAACAGTAAATGTTCTTATGTTATCAAAACTTGTATTAAGCAGGCACTGAGAGAGCAACAAAATTAATTTCACAAAACAGGTGATTACTAAAAGCTGCAATCTTGCATCCGTATCATATCTTTTGCTTAATCAAAATATGAAGAGCACAAAATGTTTTACCAAACTACATGTAATCTGTTTTGCCATCAAGTAATACTGTAAGTCTCAAAATAAATCATATTCTTTAATAATTTAGTAACCATGCAACACACAGGCAGCATACATTTTTTTATAAAACAACTTCATTTTGCTGACATTTAAATTGATCGAATATGTGGCTAAGCAGGTAAAAATCAATAGAACTTATTTTTAAACCTATCTAAATAGATAATAGTACAGATTACTTTAGAAATAATTGAAAAAACATACTGTTCAGTATTTTACTGCAATTTATGATGCAAGTTTCAGATATTATTAAACAATGCTAAAACATTAAACATATATTTTGAAACAATCCACAATATATTTTGTAATATTTTGTATGTACATGTATCCACACTATAAGGTGAGGGATGGACAGTTGAAACGAGCCTTCTAGAATGTTTTTTAAAGATTAATATAAATTTGTTCCATTTAAAGACTTGGATAAGGCACCACTAACTGCAACCAAATGTTAAACAACCCTATATCCTACACACACACACACACACACACATTATATATATATATATATGTATATGTATATGTATATGTATATGTATATGTATATGTATATATATATATATATATATATATATATATATCCAGCAATCACTGTATACATTGGCAAGATAAGGTGACTAAACAAATCTTTACATTTTCGGTCACTGACCAAAAATATAGGTCACGTGACATAAACCCGACTGAAGTATTTCAGAGTAGATTTTCAATAAACATACTCTTTAAATCATTTGTTTAAGTACAGTAAATGCAAATAAACTTTTATTGGTTTTGGGATAACAATACAAAACTTGTATATTTATTTTATGAATTAGAGTTTAGAAACGCTTTTTTAATGTGACAGAATGTAGCTAGTGTCTTACAAATAATGACATCATGTATCTTGTATGACATAATACGGCAAAAGCCTTGCTATAGGTTGACAATACTCTATTTGTGTACAAACAAAATTGGAATAAATAATGATTTTCCGAATATTCCTGTAAGATTGCAGGATAAAAGAAATAACTGGTTACCGTCTTTAGATATCGGCTTTATGCCCTTCAAGGCTTTCATTATGGAATTCATCTTTGTATGCACTTTGTGTGAACTTTCAAGAGAAGCAATCAGAAGCATCAATGGTGATTTAAAAAGGCAAGATACTAATGATGAGTTCGTGGTTGGAATGGGATTTAAAAACCACTGAAAGCAATTGATGACCCACTGCACATCAAGCAAGTGCTCTACCACTGAGCAACAAATATATCACACACCCAATAACAAGAAACTGGGAGATAAATCATGTTCGTCTTTGATAAGAATATATATACAATGTTCACACTTTAACACATGTGTGGAAATTGTCACCACTACACTGAGGACAGATGACACTTGACATTTCCAGAGTTAGCATCGCTCTATCTGTTAATTCGATATATCCAGAGGACTTGCAAGCTGCATACTGATCATCAGGAGACATCCTGCTGTGAAAACTGTCTGGCTGGTACTCGGTGTTTGACAAATGTTTGAGAAAGTCACTTCACCCCCACAGAAGCTTTGGCTAGTACACTATGTATTACATAATACAGTTGATCATCTCCACTAGCCCAAACCAAACATTCACTAGCTAGGGCCGAGGGCTAATGAATTTGTCAAACCCTTGTGTACTTCTAAATAATGTATTACAAGGCTTCTAGATTATGGTAGCCCCACTCCCATGGCTAGTGATATTCAATGTTGGGCTAGTAAATAATTACTATAACTAGCCCAATGGCTAGTGAAAAAGAAAACACCTTGTCTAATGCAGTATTTACATTTTTGAAAATATCAATATCCTTCCCACTGTGAAGAAGTTATTTGATGGAGAAAATAGAAACAATAATTAAGCGAACGCTTGACGTAAATTTCGACATTATTACTTATCACTATAATTAACTACAACTCTTGCTTATTATTATTATTATTTATTTTATTTTATTTTTATTTTATTTTTTAACAATCATTCTTTCTAAACTTTTACATTTATTTTATGTCCCTATTACATCAAATCAGGCTATTTAAATATATTTCTATTAACTAGCTATTTATAATATGTTATTAATACTACTATCTACATGTACATAGGCATATGCAGTAATATTAAATATATCACCATATATACATTATTTGAATAAGTATTACTATTACTATAATCAGCATATTACCACAATGTGTATGTACTCCCAGTATTTAGCGTGTATAATCTAATTCATATTCTGTGAGGCGATGAATCAGGGCACCCCAACCCTGGCATCGTCAAAATGAACTGGGGACAATAAAAAAATAAAAAAAAACAAAAAAAACCCAACAACATATCCTTCCCACTGTTTCCACCCCAATCTAAGGATTTTCAAGCTCAATATCTCTCTTCAGGTGATATATATGATTATTACTATAATTAGTAAAATTGTATTTATTTAAAGTAGGGCTAGTGAATATTTAATCATAGCTAGCACATTTTTAAAATCACTGATCCCATGGCTAGTGGATTTTTATAAAATTCTAAAAACCATGGTATTATTAACATTATACTTTTATAGCCATGGACAAAACAAAGGCTATGCAGTGAGTTAGGAGTTAAAGTGAAAAGACAATTTTGTTTTGAACTACATTTATTAATTTTATGCTAAAATTGTTACACTTGTGTCACATTAGTCTGAACTGCACAAAAGTCTTCATATGTTAATTATATGACATTACATCTTGAAACAAGTGTTGGGTTATATTTGTAAACAAACAAAACAATGTTAATTTAATTCATAAAACAATTGTTAACACAACACATATTGATTATGAATATATGTATAAAACTGATAGATAACAATTGAAAAAAAAACCCCTCTGAATAAATGCACTAAAAGTATACTTTTGTCAGCCTTGTTCAACGTGTTTTTGTATCACCTGTCAACACGTGTCTGTCATCGCTCTAATCAACCTTGCATATCAACTTACACAAGTTTACATAGAAGCTTCAATACATACCTTATTGTAATTTATGAATCAATAAATGAAATAAATGTTTTATTTTATCTGTTATTAGTGTTAATGTAAACATCCAAGCATACTTAGAATTTCCATCCGAGTGACACAACACAACCAATGTGGCTGCCCAGACAATAAAGCTTTATATACAGCATGATCTATTTTTTGCTATAAATGTTTTTGTTGAATAATGATAATACATTTTGACACTGGCTTTTTCATATTGTCATTTTGTGTTATCAAAACTAAAGAGCATGAAAAACAATTTATATACATCTCATTTGCATAATCTAAATTTTCCTGAAACAATAATAGGAAGTGTTTGTTGTCTAGAACATATGAAAAGTCAGATCCATTATCTGTTGTTTCTGGGAACATTATAACAACAGAAGTGGTTGTTTTAATGTTTGCTGCGCAGACCTGTAAATATACGGGGGTGTCACTAAAAATGAACTTGTTACTAGAGGTTTTTTTAATATTTTAAAGTAATACTATTTACTAGTATTGGCAATCAGTTGGAACTGCTTCATCAATTGTTGGTTTCACCAACTGGTCAACTTTTGATTTTAAATACAATCAACTGGAATTTATCCTGCAACCACCATTTCAATTGACAAAATATGATGATGGATAAAACACTTGTGTGATGTCACACACATAGCCTACATGTACATTACAAAATCTCTCACCTCATTTGACCTCAAGGTCATCGTACAATGCAGCTGAAATAACAGAAATAATAGCTTTTCCCCTTAATTAATTTTTATGGTATGCAGGATACAGATAATACATCTGTAGCTAGTTAATGACATCGGATATCTGCTTTATCCTGTTCAGGCCGAATTAGAAATTCTACTCAGTACAGGCTTGCAGAATTTCCCATTCTTACCTTCACAGGATAAAGCAGATATCAGATGTCATTATAGTTATTCTCTCTATATATATTATGAACTTAGGATTGATTTGAAGTACTATAACTGCACCTACATGTATATGTAGTAGATAAAGTTTGTTTTGTTTAACAACACCACTAGAGCACATTGATTAATTAATTAATTAATCAATGGCTATTGGATGTCAAACATTTGGTAATTCTGACATGTAGTCATCAGAGGAAACCCGCTACAATTTTCCCTAATGCAGCAAAAGGTCTTTTATATGCACTTTCCTACAGACAGGAAAGCACATACCTTTGTGCAGTTGTGGTGCAAATGGTTGGAACGAGAAAAAACCCAATCAATTCAATAGATCCACTGAGGTGGTTCGATTCTAGTGATGCAAGCACTAAATCCCACCCTAATGTAATAAGATTGATATACATACAAGTTAAAATGTTTCCTTTCTCGTTTTAAATGGTAGGCCAACATGTACATGTAGTCGCTTGTCTTTGTCTCGTTTTAAAAATAATTGATAAACCATGTGACAAGAAAACATGTTACCTGCATACACTATACTCAGTTTATTAAAATTCTATATTTATTATTAACTGATCAATATTACAGAAATTAATAGAAGATCAGAGAGAAAGCAGGTACAAGTAACAGCCTCATTTATCAATACATGTACATTTTCAAAATGTTGATTAGCAACATTTCTATTCAATAGAAAATCGATTAGCATCTACTGTGTAATGTTTTCAAAATGTGTAGCATTTTCTGAAACTTGCTTAGCAAATTGTGTCATGATACTGAACAAAATGTTCCCTGACAGAAGCCATTCCATAATTACTGTTACATGCAGGATGGTAGTGGAAGGAACTGAGTGGTTGTCTCTGACTGTATATTCTATCCCTTTACCATAGTTTGACACCCAACAGCCGATGTATTTTTCGTGCTGGGGTGTCGTTAAACATTCATTCATTCATTCGTATATTCTATTTACAGTGAAACTCCTCTAAACTGGACACCCTTCGGACCAAGTAAAAAGTATGGTTATAAGAGGTATCCGGTTTAGAGAGGTTCTGTTCTGTACAGATATTTAAAAAGATGCCACAACTAAATGTCCAGTTTTCAAGGAATTCCGGATTACAAAGTGTCAATTTTTTAGACGTTTCACTGTAATTATTTTTATGCATGGTTGGAAGTACTACCCCATGTGCTGGATACACTTTCAAAAATCACTATTTAATGCATTTTAAAATTTCAGACAAGATATACTTGTGTAATCATCCTATTATGCAAGTTCAAAATTTATCAAAAAAGTGCGCACATGCACACACACACACACTGAGATAGAAAGACAGAATTGCAGCAAATAGAGGAAGAAACAACTAAAGAAAGAGATAGAGATAAGGGGGGAGAGGAAAAGGAAGAAAGGGAAAGAAAGACAAATATACAAAACGGGAGAAAAGATTGAGGGGAACGACGAGAGACAAAGCCACATAAAGACAGATGTACACAGACTGCATGCCAGCTATCCACCGTAAAAAAAGATGGTTATTTGGTATCACTATGATATAACATTAAAATCTGAGTTGCTAATTTTATGTGGGACGGGATTATCCATAAAGTATGTATGCCCAGAGGATGGGATGAGTGTTGGTCATTATGTATGAAGAGTGTTCAAGGTGAAGGGCGTTCATTGAGAGTACATACATGTACATGTACACCATTTAAAAATGTGTTTACAAAATGTATGCAATACAAGTTTGTAACTACATGTATATCTGATGTACTTTTCATACTAAAAATTCAATGTATGCCTGCATGTACAAAAAAAATCCCAGATTATATGCTTACAGAAGGCCCCAAAGTTCATGTACAGGAATAAAAATGTATTACATGTAGGTATATACAGTAGCATACATGTGCACTTGTACTTTCTGTTGTTAAACTTTGTTAAAGTGTTTAGGTCTGACTGCAGTGGAATTTGTACATCAAGTGAGTCTTACTGATAAAATGTACACAGGTAAATATACTGATGGAAAGAAATAAAGGATCACACAGATAGCAACAAGAAATAATTACTGAATCAAAAACATTTCATATTGTCAGAAGTGGACTGGGAACATATAGGCAGCACATTCAACAGTTGTCCTTCAATCTCACATTACAACTTAGTATGAAATACACTAGTTGTGAACTGAATTTGGTCTACAATTTGATGTGTTCCCTTATTTCTTTCCATCAGTACATGTATATCTACCAGGGCTCGTGCTGTCGTTCGCCAAGTTCGCCAATTGCGAATATTAAAAAATATTTGCGAAAGAATTTTCAGTT
>JAECMU010141990.1:581-11801 GCA_016106625.1 Dracogyra subfuscus | reverse complement strand
TACTGAGGGCTATTAGATTTTATAACCTAGTAGCCCGGTGGGCTACCACTGAAAAAAGTTAAGGTCAAGGCCTGATCAAGGATGATCTTATGACTTATTGCACCTATAACTATGAACACAAAGCACAGACAATATTTGAAGTACATTGGTGGGTTCATACACAAAGCATGGGCAATATTTGAAGCACATTGGTGAGTTTATACATAAAGCATGGGCAATATTTGAAGTACATTGGTGGGTTCATACACAAAGCATGGACTGTATTTGAAGTATATTAGTTGGTTTATACTATACATAAAGCAAGAACAAAATGTGAAATATATTAGTGAGTTTATACATATAGCATGCAAAAACAAAACTGAAGTACATGTATATTGGCTGGTTTATACACAAAGCATGGACAAAATCCAGGACTAGCTCTGAGTGGACATTCAATTTCGCTAAATTATTGATTTTAAATCTGAAGTCCACTGGTGGGTTTATTCATAGAGCATAGATATATAGTCTAAGTACATTGGTGATTTTATACACAAGGCATAGACAAAATCTGAAGCACATTGGTGGGTTTATTCATAGAGCATAGACATAGTCTAAGTACATTGGTGATTTTATACACAAGGCATGGACAAAATCTGAAGCACATTGGTGGGTTTATTCATACATCATAGTCAAAATGTAATTTGCATCCTTAATGCTTAGATTTCAGTGGAGTATTCATCGCTACCTTCCGACTATTTAATCTACATCTGACCTGTCTTCAACGGTTACCTGGAACAAGTCTGACTAATATATGGAGAAAATGATGTGCAGCGAAACATACTACATTACTTTTACCAGTGTAATAAATAACTTTAACTGACATATTCACATTCCATGTAACTTGTAACAGATGTGTGTTCAAGCCAGCAGAATTTTTTTCCCTTCTCTTTTGTAAACACATACATGTATGTATACAGATAAACTTGCCTTCCAAGACTGACAGGAGAAGGGTGGAATGGATCACATCACTAATGTGGCCAATCAGTGGGAATGTTGGTGACAAATATGTTTTCACTTTTTCTGATCTAGCCATTTTAGTGGAAGTTGCTATCAGTATCAATGTCACTTTCCAGCACCTCTAGTTCAAGGAGAGTATTTTTTAGCTAACCTTAGCATGTGAATTTATATGGTATATCAATATGGTAATATGGTTTAAAGAATATTAATTTTATTCCCAATTTTAATGCTGGTTGGGGATTGGCCAACAGGCAAAATACCTATATCATTTAAAAATGTAATTCAGGTTTACACACAAGATGACAGACAGATGGCAAATTCAATGATTCTAAATCTTAAAGGCATATTCCCATGGGCAATGTACTTCAGATTTTGTCCATACGTTAACAGGACTCCTCATACTCTAAGTTAGGGTAGTCATTAATCACTCCACTCAATTTTTTTCATGTTGAGGTCTGCTTGTTATAACTAAAATATGCAACTTTTTAATGTGAATTACATGTTATTGGAACCAAAATGGTTATGACTGTTAAGGTTAATTAATAATGCAAAACGAAAAGAATTAATAATCCCATAATTATAGTATAAAGTTAGAGTTGATCATGAATATAGTATGTGTTGTCTGAATCCATTTTGGGTAGAACTGGCATAGTACCAAATAGCACCTCACGTAAATACTTTACTGTCATCTATCATGGGATTTGATTGGGTGATATCATGAGGATGGGCCATTGGCAAGGATCAGATGAATTACAGGAAGGAAGGAAATGTTTTATTTAACAACACACTCAACACATTTTATTTATGGTTATATGGCGTCAGGCCTATGGTTAAGGACCACACAGATATAGAGAGAGGAAACCCGCTGTCACCACTTCATGGGCTACTCTTTTTGATTAGCAGCAAGATATATTTTATATGCACCATCCCACAGAAAGGATAGTACATACCATGGCCTTTGTTACACCAGTTGTGAAGCACTGGCTGGAATGAGAAATAGCCCAATGAGCTCATCGAAGGGAATCGATCCTAAACCGACTGTGCATCAAGCGAGCACTTTACCACTGGGCTACGTTTCTCCCACAGATGGATTACAGAAACTGACATATTTGTTATGCCATTGATTTAACAATATGCTGGGGCGGTTCTTATGTATACATTCCTCTGCAACCCAACACTACAGGAATTCATTTCCTATGGCCTTTCATACTCTATAGTAACCAAACCTTGTGTTTTAGTAGTAATTAGCTTTTCTTTTTACGGTTTAAAAAAAAAAATGAAAAGAAACATAGTTGAAGTTTGTTTTGTTTAATAACACCACTAGAGCACATTGATAAATTACTGGTAATCATCGGTTATTGGATGTCAAATGTTTGGTTAATCTGACTTGAAGAGGAAGCCTGCTACATTTTTCATAATGCAGCAAGGGATCTTTTAAATGTACTTTCCCACAGACAGGAAAGCATATACCTAGGCCTTTGATCCGATGTGTTCCGATGATGATATAACCGTAATTAAAATGTGTTGAGTGCGTTGTTAAACAAAACACACAAAAAAAAACACAAAAATTGACCAGATGTGGTGCAGTGGTAGGAATGAGAAAAAACCCAATCAGTTGAATGAATCCACCAAAGTGGTTTGATCTTATGATGCAAGTACCTCGAGTGAGCTCTCAACAGACTGGGCTAAATCCCGCCCCATGAAAACAAAGAAAAGCAAAGACTTTTACAAAATGAACAAAATATTAAAAAAACCTAAAAAACTAAATTGAGCTTCAGCAATTTACACAAGTGGATCTAGTTGCAGGAATTTTTTTTTATTATTTGAAAGCTGGAATAACTGTGATGAAAATAGACGCACCAAGATAAAACAAAAAAGTCTGGAAAGGTATGAGACTTGAATCTGCTTCTATTACAATGAAAACTCCTTTTATTTCTAACTCCTACAATTACAGCTTGGAATTCATTGCTACAACAACAAGTACACTGCAGACAGTTCAATGAAGTAAGCAGAAACATGCCAAACTATTACACACTGTAAAAACTTCTCTTTTTTATTTGGTTTGTTTTGTTTTACGACTCCATTGGAGCACATTAGACTTCGGCTATTAGATGTCAAACATATGGTAATTTTGACACATTCATAAAGATGAAACACACTACATTTTTCCATTAGTAGCAAGGGATCTTTTATATGCACCATCCCACACAGCATAGCACATACGGTACAACAGCCTTTGATATACCAGTCATGGTGCACTAGTTAGAGAAAGAAATAGCCTTCTGTTTTTTTGTTTTTGTTTTTTTAGTGCACATCTAACAAGTCCTACAGTGAACTCCTAAAAACCAGAACCTCTGTAAACTGGAATTCCCCAAAAAACAAATGTTTTTCAAAGGTCACCTTTTAAAATATTAATACAGAACTGAACCTCTAAACTGAATATCCCCTGAAAACTGGACATTTTATTTGGTTTCATGGGTGTCCGGTTTAAAGGGGATTTACTGCACACATCAAAGTAAGTCCACAACAGTTGATCAGGTTACCAAGAATTAGGATATTTCTCAACACAGCCAGTGCACCACGTGGTATGTGATATCCTGTCTCTGGGATGGTGCATATAATTTATAAAAGATCCCTTGCTGCTAATGGAAAAATGTAACAGGTTTCCTTTCTAAGACTATATGTCAAAATTACTAAATTTTTTACAACCAATAACCAATGATTAATCAACCAACATGCTCTAGTAGTGTCATTAAACAAAATAACCTTTAACTTTTATGTTGAATAATAATTAACTAAGATAGTCCTTTACAATGGCAATCTACCTGCATAATAATAAGCTTTAACTTAGCTTCACAAAAAAATTCTAGATGAAGCTAGAAACTAGTCATTAAAAAAAATAAAACATTCTGTAATCTGACACACGCAACAATCATTCCTTGTTTTCAAGTTCTTTCTTTTCCTGTTTTCACAATAATCATAAAAATACCCTTTGAAAGAAGCACTACCAAGCAAATGGTCTGGTTATGACAAAGCCATATTTAAAAAAAACGAAACTTGAATGAAAGACATATTGTGGAGAAAAACCACGTCTGTGCTGTTTAAGACTACACAAAAAGAGAAATATGTGCCAAATACATCAGTTAACAGACAAACCGCACATGCAAGTGTGTCTGTCTACACAGCAGATGGCTTTCACATGCAGGGGACTTGACGAAACCGAGACTCCAAACACAAACAAAGAGGTTCACATTTTGAATTCAATCAGGCAAACCGAGACAAACTAATAGTGAGAAATACCTGAAAACAACATGATACATTGACAGTGATCTGCATTCATTTCAACCTGTCCAGTGGCTTTTACCCACTAGAAAACTATTGGACTGGACTGGACTAAGTGTTTAACGTGCACATTCAGAGCAAGCTGTTTTAGCGCACGCCTGTCATGGGCACAGGAGCCGGCCTCAGCCGGCTTCTCCGTCCAGGACAGAAGGGTGGTGGAGGGAGAAGAGGGGGGACCGCCTGCACTGGCAGGTGCAAGGGAGCAACCAGCAGTCTGATCGTATTCGGTAACAGGCGGAGAGAAAACTATAGGACTGGTGATACCAATAGTGTGTTGTGATCAAACATTTGGCCTTGTTGAAACCAATTATCAACACAAAGGCTGGATGTAACTTTATAGGAGAGAGTTTGCATTAGGTGTGATGGGTCATATTAGGTTTGTTTTCAGTCCCAATCTGTATCTATACAAAATTTAACGTTTGTTTTGTTTAATGACACCAGTAGAACACACTAGACAGCTCTAGCATACTGCTTTATTAATTGTTAGCTATTTGATGTCAACATTTAATAATTCTAACATCCCACAGGCTATGTTTAATTAATGAAAGTGCTCTAGAGGGTATTAAATTAAAAAAGGACTATTTTAAATTTGTGATTTTTAGCGGGATTTAGCTTAGTCTGAGATGCTTGTGTCTCGATGAATCCATTCAATTGATTGGTTTTTTATCTCATTCCAACCAGTGCATCACATCCGGTCAAAGGCTGTGGTATTTGCTTTCCTGTCTGTGGGAAAGTGTATATATAAAATATCCCTAGCTGCTAATGGAAAAATGTAGCAGGCTTCCTTTGATGACTATATGTCAGAATTACCAAATGTTTGACATCTAATGCCGGTGATTTATTCATCAATGTGCTCTAGCAGTGTTGTTAAACAAAACAAACTTGAACTTTACTACACCTTTAAAACAATGATGAGTGGGGTCCATGCTGTAATTCACCACACCTGTGATATACATATAACCTTTATGACTGCACCACATCTTGCACCAATGTTTATGTGAAGTCTGTAATATGGAATTGCTTCTTACATATATGCATGCAGAGGTAAAATTCTACATATGCACCCGAGTAACATGATTGTGTTTCACAATGTCGAAAATGTTCTAATCCAATCTCTGGTATGGAAACAATGATTTCTGTGCGCCTGTGTTTCTGGGTACCTGCATGATGGCAGAGATTGCGATCAAACCTTTGTAATAAATATACACATCTTAGACAATACCAATCAACTTGACAACATGTGGGAAAATACTGCTGTGAAATGAATTGATGCATTGTTTTAATGATTATTTAAATGGAGTGATTATAAAGGGATATGTCGGTACATGTATACAACATGACATGCTCAAGGAAAAGAGAAACTTAGGAAACTGACACAAAGACATTATGTGTGCATTTGCAACTGCATGTGTTTGAGGGCATGTTTTATACATACGAGAGAGACACACACACACAAAAAGACATACGAAGAGACTAAGAGAACATAGAGAGAGAGAGAGAGAGAGAGAGAGAGAGAGAGAGAGAGAGAGAGAGAGAGAGAGAGAGAGAGAGAGAGAGAGAGAGAGAGAGAGAGAGACTGGCAGAGACAGACAAATAGACACACAAAGAGAGTAAAAGAACGGAGAGAGAGAGAGAGAGAGAGAGAGAGACAGAGACAGACAGACAGACTGATCTAGACAGACATGACAGAAAGAGAGATAGACAGAGAGATTGAGGGGGGGAGAGACTGACAGTGAGACCGACCGAGAGAGAGAGACAGAGATACAGAGGGAGACAGACAGAGAGAGAAACACAGACAGAGAGAGACAGAGAGAGGGGGAGGGGAACTTGTTAGAGGTGAGGAGACAGTCTATGATGATGAGATGAATGTTGAAGCTATGGTATTTCTTTATCAGTATGGGACTACCTGACAAGGCAAGTATTCCGTGTTCTGTCTGGAGCTATCTGCACATCACTTAATTCCAGGATACATGGACCATGCAGTGCTGGTAATCATCTCCTACACAGGGTCTTAAACACTCCAGACAAGAGTTAGTGTATGGTTCTTACTACATGCTGCTATACAACAATTTTAAATGAAGGCATTCCAAAAAATAAATGTCAAGGTGTTCTTTATTGAAAACACACAACTTTAGTAAAAACATCAACATTTATGGGATGAATTTCAGGGCTTTAGTCGTTTTAATAATATGTGTATACATGTACAAATGCTAAATAGGGAGGGATTCTAGAAATTTATAAAAATCCACTAGTCTGGGATCAGTGATTTAAAACATTTACTAGTCATGATCAAACATTCACTAGCCCAACTTTAAATAAATAAAATTCTACTAATAGTAATAATCAGATGTCATGTAAATAGGGAGATAGAGCTTAAAAAACCCTTAGATTGGGGGTGGGAAGAGAAGGCAGGATATTCATATTTACAAAATAAGACTTAAATGCAGCATTTGACAAGGGGTTTTTTCACTAGCTGTTGGGCTAGTAGTTATTTACTGGCCCAACAATGAATATCACTAGCCATAGCAGTGGGGCTACCATAATCTAGAAGCCCTGAATAGAGTTCAGTGGAAATGGATAATCTGATACCATGATACTTAGGAATACTTTGAATTTTTTCATTGCTAAATAGCCAGATACATGAGCACAAACCTTTCAGAATAGATTACTGTCAGAGATTATACCACAAACTAATGTAGGCAAACATCATACAATGGCTACAAACTTTGGACAGCTAGTACCTTTAAATTTTAAATCAATGTTCCTCAGTAATTTTCTTTCATGTGAAGATAAGAAGAAAAAGAAGGTGATACATATTCAACTTAAAACTCCTGTGACAGAAACATCTTAATACAATGGCTACAAACTTGGGACAGTCCCTTTAAATTTTAATGCAATGTTCAGCAGTAGTGTTCTTTGATGTGGAGATAAGAAGAAGTAGAAGGTATAAAAGATTTTTACCTGTAAATTCAAGTAAAGTAGCTTAGTCTAAAACATCTTACAATGGCTATAAACTTGGGACAGTCCCTTTAAATTTTAAGTCAATGTTCCTCAAAAGTGTTCTTTGATGTGGAGATAAGGAGAAGAAGAAGGTGATACATATTTAACTTAAATTCCAGTGACGTAACTTAGAAACATCTTTCAATGGCTATAAACTTGGGACAGTCCCTTTAAATTTTAAGGCAATGTTCAGCAATAGTGTTCTTTGATGTGGAGATAAGGAGAAGAAGAAGGTGATATGTATTTGAACTGGAACCCCAGTGACGAGGGGCCATTATCTGAAGCCAGTCGGTGATAAACCATCCCCATCCCATCTGTACACGTGGTTATCGGCCTGGCATCTCAGCAACCAGAGATCGGAGAAAATTACTTTCTCTTCACTGCTAGTTTCAATACAGTAAGCCAATGCTTTAAAACATGATCTCATATTCTGCACAAAAGCCAAAACACTGTACACCTGCATCAACTGGATTTTTAAACAAAACAGCACTTAGCACGGTTTTATTTATCATATTTTAACTAATGTGTATGGAAATAAATTCAGAAAATTTGCATGTGGCATCACTTCATATGATTTACGGTATATAAAAAATATTTTTTGTTTTAAGTTTAACTTAACAAAAAAAATAAAAATTATATCACTTTTTTCCATTTTTAAACTTAAAATGAAAAGTGTGAATTTTCACATTCAGTTTAGAACATTTTCACTTTTTCGATTTCACTTTACAAATGGGATTAAAAACTCAACACCATTATGTTTTAACCTTGGCAATATTTCTAAATATTTGAGTCAGTCAACATAATGTACCCTGCAGGTAATAAAACCCTGTATTAAAGCAATGAAAGACCCTGAGAGCTCTGGTAAATTAAAATTTAATATTAGTCAGGGTTCGAAATTTACCACAGCCACTGTTCCCCAAACATCAGATTTTGTTGATAGCAAGAAAAATGCTGTGGTGCCCTAACTGATTTGCCACCCAAGAGTTTTTTGCGTGAGACATATTTGCCACCCAAGAGTTTTTTGTGTGAGACAAATTTGCCACCCAAGAGTTTTTTGTGTGAGACAACTTAACAGTAATTTGGTTTGTTTGGCCATCATTTGAAGGAAATGTTTGCCCCTCCAAATTGCCTTGGTGCCCTACATTTTGTTAGTAAAACTGAAGGCAACACTTGCTTTGTCCCTCGAGAAATAAAATTTGACTCCTGTATCAATTAAAATAAGTTGAAAATCCATCAATAATAAGGGCAGGACATAGCTCAGTGGTAAAGTGTTAGCTTGATGTGCAGTTTGTCTGGGATCGATCCCGATTAGTGGACCCATTGGGTTATTTCTCACTCCAGCCAATGCACCACATCTGGTATATCAAAGGCTGTGGTATGTGCTATCCTGTCTGTGGGATGGTGCATATAAAAGATTCCTTGCTGCTAATCAAAAAGAGTATGTACTACCCAGTCTGTGGGATGGTGCATATAAAAGAACCCTTGCTGCTAATAAAAACAGGATAGTACATACCATGAAGTGGCGACAGCAGGTTTTTTCATTGTGTGTGGTCCGTAACCATATGTCTGATGCCATATAACCGTAATTAAAATGTGTTGAGTGTGTAGTTAAATAAAACATTTCTTCCTTTTTTGTTTAGAACTTTCAAATGAAATTCATAGAAAAAATTATTTTAAGGCAATCAATTTTCAGCTGTCTTAAAATATTTCAGGGTAGTGTCGAGGTGATTAGGGACTGATCACTTGCCTTTCATGGCAACACAAAATTCTGCATTCTTAACAAAGCAAACAAACTGAAAAAAGGATTTTTTAATATTTTAATTTTTAAAAAAAAGCTCAGGAAAATATGATTTATGGTATTTTGTCATATTACAGGCGGTCAAGTTGAGTAGAAACTTCAATGAGCTTGTTGAAATTTCTGTCAGACATGAATGCTTTCAAGTCTAGTGGATGCACCAGGTGCACGTGCCATAAATATCTTTACATTGCAGCCAATCTGGAAAATATTGTGCACTGTAACCTGACCGGGGTCATACAAAAAACTACTCAAAACTCCTATTTTTTATCTGTCACAATTCCTTCATTATTTGCCTTATTTTAGTTTTCAAGATAATAAGGGGTTGCTAACAATTTAAAAAAAAAACAACCAACAACAACATTTTTACAAGAGGTATCCCCCCATGGAAGACTCACTCCGTCCATTAGCCAATTAGCTAATTTTTACATACAAAGTGGCTTCAACATTTAGTCTTTGGTTTATAAAATATTTCTTAAATTAATGAAAGTTTAGTAATTTTCAAGGTAATAACTACTCTTCATACTATGTCTTTGAAAACTGGCTAAATCAAAGTTAATTCCAGTGTGAGCACTACCCATGTACCTACATGACATTTTGCTTTGATTACAGTTTTACAAGGAGTTTCATAAGCTTATCCCAATTTGGAATGAAAAAACCTCAACAAGTCTAAAACATATCAATGCTATAAGAATTCACACCCCAATTTGGCATTTAAAAATTTAATCAATTTGTTGTATGTAGCCTTTTTTTATACAAAACATTCAGAAATAGCATCACTGTACAGAAAATGAACTTTATGCAAAAAAGTCTCAAGTGGTGAGTTTGTTTACTGCAAATATCTCCTGCTGCTGGCAGAAAATAAGACTTCTTTCCTCAAGGATTCCAGTAGGTGAGATATGATAAATCAGCTATTACAGAATGACAAGAAAAAAAAAATTGAGTTTGGTATAAGATTTCTTTTTTGTTATATCGTGCGCTTAATGACAAATATCTCAGCACGTGCAAACACCTAGAGATGTGTATCATGGCTGGTGCACGTCTGCAGCACGTAACAAGACAATTTGGCCTGCTTCCAGACTATCTGAAATTATCATTCCCCAAGACTGTCTGGTGATCCGGTGTGATCATAGTTAACACTGCAGCTATGGTGATAAGCCATCCGATTAAATGTAAGGTCAGGTGTTTCTCTAAAAACAATGAGTCAAAAGCCATTTGTTTTAAAGCAGCTGATATTAAGTTATTACTGTTAGCGTACAATAGGGCAGAACATACTTCTGAGGATTGAAAATTGATGTAAACCATTTATGGGTTAAACAAAAAAGCAAATTCATACAACATTTTTGCACAGCCTGTCATGACTATGTAAATGATGGAAGGAAGGAAATATTTTATTTAATGACACACTCAACACATTTTATGTATGGTTATATGGTGTCGGATATGTGGTTAAGGACCACACACATATTGAGAAAGGAAACCCGCTGTCGCCACTTCATTAGCTACTCTGTTTGATTAACAGCAAGGGATCTTTTATATGCCCAATCACACAAACAGGATTGTACATACCATGGCCTCTGTTACACCAGTTGTTGAGCACTGGTTCATCGGCTATTAGATATAAAACATTTAATAATTCTGACATGTAGTCATCAAAGGAAGCCTGCTACATTTTCCCATTAGCAGCAAGGGATCTTTTATATGCACTTTCCCAAGGACAGGAAAGCAGATACAACAGCCTTTGGACAGTTGTGGTGTACTGGTTGGAATGAGACAAAAAAAAACAATCAATTGAATTGATCCACTGAGGAGGTTCGATCCTGTGATAAAAGCATTTCAGGTAAGCAGTCAACCGATTGAGCTAAATCAAAATGCCACTGACGGGGATCGATCCCATCCATGTAAACGATGTCCTAAATTTAATATGTGAACGAAAAATGGGATATGTGAAACTAGACTTGCGACAGCGACCCATGAATGAAACTATTGTTGTCAAAATTTTAAGAGCCTGAGGGATCTAGCTCAGTTGGTACAGCAATCTCCTGAGGTGCTTCAAGTCTCAGGATCAAACCCACTCAGTGAACCAA
>JAECMU010141979.1:0-12940 GCA_016106625.1 Dracogyra subfuscus | reverse complement strand
AGTGCTGGAGAGACAAGGACTGGGATGTGGAGTGCTGGAGAGACAAGGACTGGGATGTGGAGTGGGACAGCAAAATAAGTTGAAAGACAGGATTGAGGAAGCTGCCAGATTGGGAAGAATTAAGATGAATATCAAACTAGTGAAAGGAAAAGGAGCACCAATATATTGGTCCTAATGGAAAAAATAAGATATAAAGTTTTTACATTATAAAAGATTTCATAATTAGGTAATGTACAGAGTAATAACGCAAGGTTTCAAGTACATTGAAACCTCTCAAAACTGGACCCTCTGTAAACTGGAATTCCTCAAAACTGGACCCTCTGTAAACTGGAATCTCCCAAAACCAGACCCTCTGTAAACTGGAATTCCCCCAAAACTGGACATTATTTCACGGTCTTTTTTTAAAAATCATTACAGAATTGAACCTCTCTAAACCGGATACCTCTTGAAACCGGACATTTTACTTGGTCCTGAGGGTGTCCGGTTTAGAGGAGTTTCACTGTAGACTTTATTAAACATATTGCTGTAATACAATCAGTATGCTGCTCTCCTTCCAGATAAACTGTAGAGAGGGTCATGATCACACATTTTCTGCTGAAGAGTTAAACGTTTTTGTTTAACGAAACCACTAGAGTGCACAGATTTATTAATCTTTGGCTATTGGATGTCAAACATTTAGTGATTTCGATATATAGTCTTAAAGATGAAGCCCGACAAATGTTTCCATTAGTACCAAGTGATCTTTTACATGCAGGATAGCAAATACCACAACCTTTGATATACCAGTTGTGGTGCACTGGCTGGAACAGCAAATAGCCCAATGGGCCCACCGACAGGGATTGATCCCAAACCGACCAAACATCAAACAAGCACTTTACCACTAAACTATATCCTGCCCAGCTGCACATACTATTCTTATTATATTACCATGAAAGTGTAATAGCAATATAAAAATACTCACGACGTGTTTTGTTGCAAACAGATATTGGTCATCATGCAAGCGTTATACTACTGAACTATGTTCCACCATTCTTGGCAAAGACTGCACATATTATTATTTATTACCCCAGCGGGCACTCAGAACCGAGGAAATATAAATCATAATTTCCCTAATGACTTATTATCATGTATTGGTCTAACGAACAATACTATTGGACAATCTGACACTTACAAACCAATGGCTGAAAATTATTTCACTCAGGACATAAATTTGATAATAACTGGAAACTCATTTATTATCCTATATATAATTCATCAATATAAAAATACTCACAACATGTTTTGTTGTGAATAGATACTTGTCTTCAAGCGAACGCTGTACCACTGGGCTATGTCCAACCCCTCTTGGTAAAGACTGCACATATAATTATTATCTAATTCAGTAATATAAAAATACTCACAACGTGTTTTGTTGCGAACAGATACTTGTCTTCAAGCATACCTGCCAACTTTGATGAAAGAAAAATCCTAATAATGTACTTGTGGCAGTCCTTGAGGTGGGTTCTGGGGCATCCCCCCCCCCCCCCCGAAACATGTTTGAAAAAATATATTAAAAATGGTGCATTCTGGAGCATTTTAGGTACATTCTTGAAGTGATTTCTACACGTAAACTATACTTGGTCGCAATCTTTGAATCAGGAAACATATTTCTGAACAGTTTTCCACAGTGATCAGAAATGGCAGTTGGTATAGCATGTTCAATTAAAAACTCGGTAACAGAACCTCTGCTCGTATTACTGTTTGGTCGCTACTTCCACAGAAGAATGAACCGACTTTCTTTGTTGATGCCAAAGACTAACTTAGCGATTCATGTTTTTTCGATCCAATGTGTTTTTTAATATCATGGAGACCACCATGTCTTACACTGACATCTGACTGGTAAACACAACAGAACGCATATAAATCACCCAACTTCGATTTCTGTATGATGTTCGGATAAGTTTTAGAATATTCCAATTTGAATTTCTAATCAGCTTTTGCGTATTTCTTGTGATAATGTTTTGGTGAATCGCATTTGTCATCCATTTTTTAAATAGTTTTGCCGGCTTGGATGATTGATCCCGCGATGAAACATGAGCGATGATTGGTCGACATTTATTATATGTGTGACGTAACGCGCAATTGGACTAATGGATATCAGTGTAATTCACTAACAGAACCAGTGTAATGTAATGGTACCCGTGTACTACAATCGGGTCACACTTAAAAGGACCGATTAAAGGACGCACTGAACGATTTTTAGAAATGATTTTCTAAAGGCGGAATACTATCTTTATAATTCGTAGGGCGGAATGATAATTAAAAAATCTTAATTATTCCGCCAAAATCGTAATAGTTGGCAGGTATGTTCAAGCAAGCGCTGTGCCACTGGGCTATGTCCAACCCCTCTTGGCAAAGACTGCACACATAATTATTATCTAATTCAGCAATATAAAAATACTCACAACGTGTTTTGTTGTGAACAGATACTGGTCTTCAAGTGAGCACTGTACCACTGGTCTTGGCAAAGACTGCACATATAATTATTATATAATTCAGCAAAATAAAAATACTCACAACGTGTTTTGTTGTGAACAGATACTGGTCTTCAAGTGAGCACTGTACCACTGGTCTTGGCAAAGACTGCACATATAATTATTATATAATTCAGCAAAATAAAAATACTCACAATGTGTTTTGTTGCAAACAGATACTGGTCTTCAAGTGAGCGCTGTACCACTGTGCTTGGCAAAAACTGCACATATAATTATTATATAATTCAGTAATATAAAAATACTCACGACGTGTTTTGTTGCAAACAGATACTGGTCCTTCACCTGGAAGTCACGAACTCCCGAAATGAGCTGTACTTTGTTTCTCGATGATCGGAAATAATCATTACTCTTCCACACACGGTTTCCGAACGAGCCGCGAATCTCTTCCAGGTAAATGTCAGTGTTGTTGTCATAAGGCACAACCCCCCTGTTAAAATCAAAAAAAGGAAAAGATTCGTTTAAAATTTTAGGTCATAGGAGTTTCAAAATTTCATGTGAAACACTTTCTCGTTTCCCTGTAATTACCGTATATTGCCGTGTATTAGCCAACTCTTTGTATTAGCCGACCCCTTAGTTTGACCCTAAATATAAGGTACAAAATCATCGGCTTCGTGTATAAGCCGAAGTTATCTTTTGTCTAGTTCTACATTGTATTGATTTCAATAATACTGTTAACAAATAGGCTTGTGCTTTTTTCTCATTATATTTTCTTCCCCTTTAATTATTAGAGACACGGTAATCGTTATACTAATAGTAATGCTAACGTCTTCTATTATGTGCAAAACTAATTTATATTATAACCGATAAATCATAACAAGAAAATAAACAATTCAATCTGTAACAACATATCACTGCATATAAGTAATTTAATTATTTAGTGGACAGCCATTAATAAACTCATTAAGGCATGTTTAATCCCTGTTTTCCCCCATTCAGAAAGAAACGATTCTGTGGTCCATGGCTGTTGTTTAAACAAAATTGTGTGATCCAATCAAATAAGAGCTTACAAAATGATATACATGTAGATAGAGGTGTCAAACAAAGATGGCGGAATATGTTTTTACCATTGAAATGACAATAAAACAAGTAATTATTATTATTCATCAAACTAGTAATGCATTAAAGACCAAAATACAACACAATACTGCATGATGGGGTGTTTTATTTATACTGTGCACAAATAATTGTTACATAAGCTGTGAAAGGCTGTAAGATCAACATTTGTAAGTCAAGGTTGAGAGTGTTTTCGATCGGAATTTTATAAGGCGACTCCCTTCTTTTGGAAAGTATTTCTCAAAAGTCGGCCAATACACGGAAATATACGGTATGGGAACCAATCGAAAAGTGTTTATTTATTCATTTAAGCTGAATAGTCCTACTCGATGTAATAATCATGGGAAACAAAACTGCGGGCAAGCCTCATCCCAGGTTGAAATGTTCACCACCTCGGGTATTCGTCTTCTATCCCACATGACCACATATGATGAAGTCGTATATTCTCTCATCTCAGGTATATGGCACAGAAAGAAAGCCATGTAAGAAATGTCTATCTTACATGGGATATCATGCGCTTCTGTTTAACATGACATCAGTGGTAATACATGATGTCATATTAATATGTGGTGGTCACGTGAGGTCATAAGACACAGTTTTAAATTAATATTTTGTTATTAAAACCTTCATTTTAAAAGCGGTCTTGTTAATTTGCAGTGTTAAATTATATTTAACACATGAAACAAACAAGGTAACTATGACAGTGCAGTTTATTTATGATAAAATGGTCAAATACAAAAGTTACTTGTTCAGCCATCTTTGTCTGTTCGTGTAAAATAATGGTTTATTTACCGAATAAATGAGAGAAAAAGACTCCATCATATGTGGTCATGTGGGATAGAAAAAGTACACCCTCGGTGGTGAAAATTTCGATCATGGGACTCAGCAAGCCTTGTCCCAGGTCCAGTCTTCGCCATGAAAGGCGAGCGATCGCTCGCGCTTGCCTCCGCACATGCCTCAAATGTTTAAGACGAGCGGCATATCGATCGCCTTAAATTTTAGCTATGAATTTTTTTTATTAAATTGAAGATAGAAAAACATACTCGCAAGTAATTACTCACCTGAATTACGTATGAAAATTGGACTGTGAACAAATGTCTCAGAAATGTATGCGCAATAGCGATCGATAACATAATGTTATATAGTAATACATGGCACATTTGTACAAACATATTTAATAAGGAGAGCGATTGATCGCCTGGCTCAGTTAAGGAGAGTGATCTACAGCTCGCCTTGATTTTACTCATGGCGAAGACTGAGGTCGAAATTTTCACCACCTCAGGTGTACTTTTTCTATCCCACATGACAGCATATGATGGGAGTCGTATAATCATTCCCCTCAATTTTGTTCATGGCAGGGTCTGCTCACGCAAATGAGGTGAGATACAAAATTAGCCAATGGGATGAATAAGAAAAATACGTTGTCTATGAATACATACCAAAAAAAGGCCTTTACGTGGTCATGAATTGGACGCCAGGAAAATCCAAAATTTTCAGATATATACAGCTGAAACAGAAAAATTAAACAATAAATATTACTTAATTATACACACATATACAAGTACAGTATTTCAAATCTATCTTACCGGGTAATTCTCACGGGTAATTCTCAGTTTTCATCAAATCTGTCATACAGTCAGAAATATAGTACAAAAATTAAACCTTTTTTTTTGTATCGTAACCTCCCGATGTCTGACTTGTCAAGGATTAGGTTTGTTTATGGCTTAATCTACCAACTGCCATGACAAAGTTGGCCAACTTTCTGCTGTCACAACGTCTATAACCATCCAGTTGCATAGGCGTCGGAACCAGGGGGCGGGGCACTGGCCCTCCCAACTCGAAAACTGGGGGGCCACAATGTGCTAGTTGGTGGCCCCCCCCAGTCGCTGCCATCTTCCGAGTTGTTAGTCCAAGCACTCTTATAACTTGATTCCCGTTGTATAATGCCAGTGTCAAGACTACCAACTGCCATGACAAAGCTGGCCAACGTTTTGCTGTCACAACTTCTATGACTGTCTATTTGCTAGTCCAAGCACTCTTATAACTTGATTCTCACTGTATAATGCTTGGATTCAGACTACCAACTGACAGCACAAAGTTGGCCAACTGCTATCAAGACTTCTATGACTGTCGAGTTGCTAGTCTCAGCATTCCTACAACTCAATTCTTGTTGTATAACCCATTATGCTAGGTCAAACTACTAACTGCCAGAACAAAGTTGGCCAATTTTCTGCTGTCACAACTTCCATGACTGTCCAGCTG
This sequence comes from Dracogyra subfuscus, assembly GCA_016106625.1. Taxonomy (NCBI): domain Eukaryota; kingdom Metazoa; phylum Mollusca; class Gastropoda; order Neomphalida; family Peltospiridae; genus Dracogyra; species Dracogyra subfuscus. The sequence goes on along the minus strand of JAECMU010141979.1, from coordinate 7,091 downwards.
CTAATTTGAGCATTCTTTCAATTCCATTCTCACTGTACATGAATAACCCAATAGTTGTTAATCTGAGCACTCTTACAATGCGATTCTCATCGTATAACCAATTAGTTGTTAATCTGAGCGCTCTTACAATGCGATTCTCATCGTATAACCAATTAGTTGTTAATCTGAGCGCTCTTACAATGCGATTCTCATCGTATAACCCATTAGTTGTTAATCTGAGCACTCTTACAACTCGATTCTCATCGTATAACCCATTAGTTGTTAATCTGAGCGCTCTTACAACTCGATTCTCATCGTATAACCCATTAGTTGTTAATCTGAGCGCTCTTACAATGCGATTCTCATCGTATAACCCATTAGTTGTTAATCTGAGTGCTTGGACAACTTGATTCTCATCGTATAACCAATCAGTTGTTAATCTGAGCGATATTACAACTCAATTCTCATCTTTTAACCCGTTAGAACTTTGTTAATTAATATGAGCGATCTTACAACTCGATTATCGTCGTATAACCCATTAGTTGTTAATCTGAGTGCTCTTACAACCCGATTATTGTCATATAGCCCATTAGTTGTTAATCTGAGCGTGCCCATATTAAGTTGGGAGTTAAAGAAATTACAATGCAACAGTCAAATTGGCCAACTTCATTGTGACATTTGACAGTCTGAACCTAGCACACATGTATGTAACATGTATGTAAAATTGTGTGTGGGAATGAAAAATATTTAATGGGGAATGGTGGGGAATTGGTGGGGAATTGGTGGGGAATGGTGGGAAATTGATGAGGAATGGTGGGGAATTGGTGGGGAATGGTGGGAAATTGATGGGGAATGGTGGGGAATGGTACCGAGTAATGGAGTCTATACACATAGGTGATAAAAGCCTGATACCTGTTTGTTGACACTCTCCTCATCCATGGCAAGTATGATGCTAGGGTTCATCTCATGTATGGAAATGGTTCTCGGCTTGAACGGCAGGTTGCAGTAGGTCGTCACCGACATGGCGAAGTCCCGTGTCGTGAAGACACACTGGTTGATGATGTCCGTGAACACGTACTGAAGAAAAACATACAACACCACTAGAGCACATTGACAAGGTCGGTAACTGTCAAATTGTTGTGAGGAATATCTTGCAGATTTTGAAACATACACGATACATGATACATCAAAATGTATTAGGAATCGACACTCTCAGGATTTTATGTTACAAATAAACAAATGCATTTGGAGGCAATCGGTAACACCACTAGAGCCCATTGATTCACTAACCATAGTCTATTAGATGTCAGACATTTGGTCATTCTGACATATAGTCCTAGAGAGGAAACCTGCTACATTTTTTCACTAGTAGCAAGGGATCTATTAAGTTTAATTAAATAATGAAAATGAAAAATATATCTCTATTCTTATTGATCCAAAACCAGTCACATGACCTTCTGTAAATAGTGATATTGCCCTGAGATGGTCCCACCGGTCCATCAAACGTGATATTGCCCTGGGAGATTTAACCAATGAAAACAAAGATGAGACAAAATTCTATCCAATTAATGAATAGGTAACATAATGCAACGTCAACTGCTAATTCTAATGCAAACAGCCATAAACTTTGTCCTACAACAAAAAGTTAACATCTCAATTCATGCAGAGTTTAACTCTGCAAATACGACAGAGACAAAGTCAGTAATCGGCAAAATGTGTAAGGAATATCTCAGATTTAGAAACGTACATGATACATAAAAACTGGAGACGGAATTGACACTCTCAGGGTTTTATGTTACAAATAAAAAAATGCATTTGGAGGCAATCGGTAACTTTTATCACATTCTATGTTTAATTTCCCAATTTTGACACTGTTGTAAGGAAGGAAGGACATGTTTTATTTAACGACGCACTAAACACATTTTATTTACAGTTATATGGCATCAGACATATTGTTAAGGACCACACAGATATTGAAGTAGGAAACCCACTGTTGCCACTTTAAGGGCTACTCTTTTCTATTGGCAGCAAGGGATCTTTTATATGCTATCATCCCATTCGACAGAATAGCACATACCACGGCCTTTGATGTACCATTTGTGGTGCACTGGCTGGAATGAGAAATAGCCCAATGGGCCCACTGATGGGAATCGATCTCAAACCGACCGCGCATCAAGCAAGCACTTTCCTTCTCACCCCAGCGAAACAAAATTGGGCAGTGCAAAAATCCAGAATTCCAGATAAATCCAGAGGATTATCATCAATGATAACTATATCCTTTCTATAATCCAACATGTTAATGTATTTCTTTCACTGGCTTTATAGTCCTTTTATATTTTAATTGATTGAGCTAGCAGAGTTTCTGCCAGAGGGCAAACCATGTATGGTGCCATACCCAAATCATTTTGCAGATTTATTTTTAAAGTTCACCTTTTGACAAAATCATTAATTAATTACTCTTATCATTACTGTATGAATTTTCTAACCCTAACCCTAACCCATTTTCACTCTGGGGGAGGCCCTCCCCCCACCCCATACTGTGTTGACTTAAATTCCACAGGGCCATACCCCCAAAAACGTATGCAGATTTCTTGTTCAACTTAACCTTTCGAGAAATTATTAATTAATTACTCTTATCATTACTGTATGATTTTCCTAACCCTAACCCATTTTCACTCTGGGGAGCCCCCCNNNCCTCCCCCCACCCCATACTGTGTTGACTTAAATTCCACAGGGCCATACCCCCAAAAACTTATGCAGATTTCTTGTTTAACTTAACCTTTCGAGAAATTATTAATTAATTACTCTTATCATTTTTGTATGATTTTCTTAACCCTAAACTTAACCCTAAACTTAACCCAATTTCTTTCTCCAAACCCTGTGTTGACTATGCTTGCATTCAATTCCATAGCACAATACCCAAAAAGATGTCTTTCTGGCAGAAACACTGTCTAGGGCATCATGGGTATTAATTATTAACCATACGTACGTGACTGTTGTACTGTTTCATGTTGTAGTATCTGTCTATCACGGCGTTGGCTCCATTCGTCAACTGGAACTGGTTGTTAATTTTCTTGAATGTCTTTCCGTAGTTCCTGGAGATGAACACATTGCTGTCTGACCCTTTCAAACCGTTCTTCGACAACGCTAGGATGACATCACTTCCTTTCCCCGCCCAGTGAACAATCAATGTTGTGTGGTTGTCATTCAGATGAACCTAGAAAAAGAAGAAAAATATTTATTCCACACAGCCAAAAACAGAGTAAACTTTAACGACGCCACTAGAGCATAATGATTTTTTTTATCTTATTATCAGCTATTGGACATCAAATATGGTCATTCTGATGCTGGGTTGTTTTTAGAGGAAACCTGCCGTCATCACATATTACTATTTTTTAACAGGCAGCAAGGGATTTTTTTTATTTGCACTTCCCACAGACAGGATAGCACTAACCATGGTCTTTGTTGAACCAGTTATGGATCACTGGTCGGTGCAAGTGGTTTACATCTATACCCATTGAGCCTTGTGGAGCACTCACTCAGGGTTTGGAGTCGTTATCTTGTTTGTTGTTTTTTTGGTTTAACGACACACTCAACACATTATAATTACGGTTATATCGGCGTCGGACATATGGTTATGTCGAGAAAAAAACCCAGTGGTTAGCTGATGGGGATCGATCCTAGACCGACCGCGCATCAGGCGGGCACTGTACCACTGGGCTATGCTGCCCGCTTCGTTATCTTGATTAAAAATCCCATGCCTCGAATGTGATTCGAACCCAGTAGAGGCTAAAATATGCTTTTGTTTAACAAATAACAACACATGCCTCTTGTGTAAGATAATTACCATCAACGTCCCAAATTGCGTTCATCTAACAACAAAAACATGAATATGATATTTACAGAAATACTATTTTAAATTTTTCAGCTACGATATGTGAAACAAAATAAACTGCAATAAATTAAGGTGAAAAATCAACACTGTGGACATAAAACAAATCCATTCTAGTAAACAAACTTTAGTGAAACACCCTCCAGTAAACAGGAAAGAGTGCAAAGTATCTAATTGCGTTCAGGTGCATGCAAACAAGCAAAATGTATTGTAATGCACATGTGCCATTCCTCATTTTCCATTTTTAAGGCCACTTAAAACTTTTGATGAAAAATATGTTTCTTAAATATACGTGTACAGTTGACGACAAACTTTCTGGTCCAGTCTGCGTTTTTACCAACATACATCGACATTCATACCAGTGAAATAAAATAAATAAATAAAAGTTTGTAAAAAAGTGATTCTTAATTAACACAACTTATACGCTCAAAATTATTTAAAATTGTTATAAATGGATTATTAATCCTATTCACAAAAATGTAGCATACATTTTGCGGATCGAATATAATAATAACTGAAAACAAATTCTATCAACAGGGGGACTTTAAAAATAATAACAATTAAGTCATTTGAACTTGTTGATCTGGCACATGTGAGGTCATGTGACATGCACTGAATGTTAATTTATCTTCCTCCATTTTAAGTCCATTTCTATGAGTCATTTGGACCCGATATCGGTAATTTTAAGGAATAAACAAAAACGACTTCGTAAAATTAATGATTTTAGGGGTTTGTAAAGTTTTGTATTTAGATCCTTACTTGTTAGAACTTTATTGGTAATGAAAATGTTTCTGAACTGTGAAAAAAACCCTCACAAATGCATGACTACCAGATGACAACAAATTGGATGTTGATTGCGTAAACCATTCATGAGAAAACAACCTGAACGGAGTTGCAAGCATAACGCAATTAGGGACGTTGACGATATGGGTTATGCAATAACAAATTCATGCAGGTGACCCATTTTGTTTTCAGGCAACCCATCATGAACATGTAAATGATATCACAAATTCAATGTGCAAACGAAAAATGGGTTACGTAAACTACATGTATATGTACGTACGTAAGCGACGTGTGAACAAAACTATTGTTCTCGCAATTTGCAGAAGTCTGCAACACAACGAGAGCACATTCATTTATGGTACTAATCAACGGATAGTGAATGCCAAACATTTGATAAAAACAAGAGTTTGTTTTGTTTAACGACACCACTAGAACCGACTGATTAATACACAGGATAGCACATACCATGGCCTATGATATACCAGGCGCGGTACACTGGCTGGAACGAAAAATAGCCTAATGGGCACACCAACGGGAATCAATTCCAAACAGACACCGTAATAACTGATTACTGTCTTAAGATATCGGCTTTATCCTGAGCAGTTATTTCTTTTATCCTGCAATCCTACAGGAATAGTGGGAAAATCATTATTTATTCCACTTATGTGTACACGAATCGAGTATTGTCAACCTAGCAAGGCTTTTGCTGTATGACGTCATACAAGATACATGACGTCATTCTTTGTAAGATGCTAGCTACATTCTGTCACACTTAAAAAGCATTTCTAAACTCCAATTCTTAAACAAATATACAAGTTTTATATTGTTGTCGCAAACCTAAAATGTATTTCCATTTACTGTACTAAAACAAGTGATTTAAAGAGTATGTTTATTGAAAATGTCACTGACCAAAAATATAGAAATTTATCTAGTCATATCTTGACAATGAATACAGTGATTGCAGAATAAAATGTATACATATTGTACGCTTTGTAATTTTATTAAAAGGACACAACAATCAACTGGGCTTCATGTATAAAATGGATTAATGGCTTTACAAAGTATGACGTAAAAGTATACACATGTATTTATTACATACCCATTAAATCTTACTATGTAAATACAGCTCTGAATACAAGAATTGAATACAACTTTCCGTATTAAACTGCAGCCGGAACTATACCGTATTCAACGCTACTATTTATAGCACACGGTTACCGGGAATGCCTTTCGCAATATGTAAACAAAGTTGGTAGTTAGTTTGAATTGCCTAGTAAAACATGTTTAAAATGCTATTTTGTGGAAAATTTGAACTGAAAACAGACGAAAACGGTGACAAATATTTACAATTTAATGAGCGCAATACCAAAACTTGAGACGGGAACACTACTAACCAACAAGCTTTTAATCCATGATAGTTAATTTTTGTTTGTTTGTTTTTTTAACGACGCACTCAACACATTATAATTACGGTTATATCGGCGTCGGACATATGGTTATGTCCACGATAGTTAAGGTCAACAACAGTCACTTTTTGGACCCTTGTTTTGGCATCGGGGTTTCCTGCAGGAAATACACTCGTGGAATACAGAAATCAGAAAACCACATATATATGTAGTTTTGTCATCATGTTTGATTGTGTACAAAAGAATTAAGTGAACTGCAAATCTTCTTATGTGAGAATACCGTAAGACCTCTTGACATCCAGTTTAAACGACTGGGCTCTTGTCGTGTCGTGGTTAGGCCATCGGTCTACAGGCTGGTAGGTACTGGGTTTGGATCCCAGTCGAGGCATGGGATTTTTAATCCAAATACCGACTCCAAACCCTGAGTGAGTGTTCCGCAAGGCTCAATGGGTAGGTGTAAACAACTTGCACCGACTGGTTCAACAAAGGCCATGGTTTGTGATATCCTGCCTGTGGGAAGCGCAAATAAAAGATCCCTTGCTGATAATCGACATAAGAGTAGCCAATGAAGTGGCGACAGCGGGTTTCCTGTAAAAAATCTGTGTGGTCCTTAACCATATGTCTGACGCCATATAACCGTAAATAAAATGTGTTGAGTGTGTCGTTAAATAAAACATTTCTTTCTTTCTTTCCAGTTTAAACATAATTAAGCCATACATGTGTGAAACATCTCGACAATAAATAACTGCAAAATAGAATGTCCTTTTGCTGGATAAATTGCTATTACATCTTTGTTCGCAAGAAATTGCATTCATTTCCATGAATGGAAAATTATTCTTTATATACAGATCTCTGTCAAGTACATGGGTAGTATGTCCAGGCATCAAATAAGTCGAGAACGGTCGTTCAGGTTACCGGGAGGTTACCACACATAAGGAAAGTCGAGAACGGTCGTTCAGGTTACCGGGAGGTTACCACACACGTGTAAGGAAAGTCGAGAACGGTCGTTCAGGTTACCACACACGTGTAAG
>JAECMU010141957.1:10597-21518 GCA_016106625.1 Dracogyra subfuscus | reverse complement strand
CCCCATTTATATTTAAAATAATATTTAGGAGATAACCATATGGAGTTTTTATATTTGCGGGTGTTACGGTCTATCTGATCCTACAAATGTCATTTTTTATCGAAGGGGTTAGCCTGAGGTTAAAAATTAAACATTTGTGGGCATCAAACAGACAATAACATGCACAAATCTAAAAACTCCATATAGTTATGTCCACTGTAAACTGAATTGTTTTTCTACAGAACTAACTGTATATTTGGCATTTCTTGAAAAAACTACATGGCTACAATCTAACTGTAGTCCCTTGAATCGTCAACTTCGCCTGTTCCAATTACTAAATACATCACTTTCTAATGATGTCATTAGCTTTCCGGGTGTTATTTTCCTTTGATCCCAGAAAAAGCATGTAATTAACCAATCACAATACAGAACACACTGGCCATCAGTTTATAGTATAGTACAATGTATTTCATATTATATACGCTTAATTGTAAGGCCATGAAGTCAAGGCTCCCAAACTGTGACATGGCCAAACAGTGTTCGCAATTATCAGTGGAAGACAGGTACTGTAGATACTGGTCCAACACATTCACTGCAATCCTCAAACATCATGAAGCACTTTTCTACAGACATAGTGTGATGTTCAATAAAAAAAAAATATAGTAATGTAACTGATGTAGTATTTTGTTGTACAACAGCAGTGCGGGCGCATGTGTCTATGTGTGTGTGTGTGTGCGTGTGTGTGTTTCTTTGTGTGTGTGTGTGTGTTCTACAAAGAAACAAACAACAGAAGCTCAACCACACCTTTATTCAATAAGAAAACAAACCCCAAGAAACATGAATCACAGAAGCTAAAAATAAGGCAAGAACACAGGTGATATGGCAAAACGGAGCTCGCCAGTCTTAAGTAACATTAAGCCAACTGTAAAAACTAAATCATTAAATAGTCTACTTCAACACACATACTTAACCTTAGCTATTGTTAATCTCAAAACATGTTTATTAATCTACAAATCTAAAAGTATATCAGTAACAATGAATGGAAATTTCCCACCCACATACTAGTTCACTATGGATCTAAATTGTGTGTTTTTGTATTTTGATACTTTAGTGTTGGCTATAAAAATATATTTTCTATATCCTAACCTCTCTCTAATAAAATATTGGAGGGGGGGGGATATATAGTCTAGGTCTCATGTGGGACTATACCCTGTCCCATGTCATAATATCATTAATGGTATCCTAAGTCCCTTTACAAGGTATCAGAAGTGTCAAAATCACTTAAAATATTTTTGGACCTTTATTCCCTAAATTTATAATTAAAGAATAAAAATGAGTTAAAAATAAGAGGAAAAATTGAAATAATTACAAGATAAAAATAAATAAATATATATATACCATATGTGTGTGAACAAATTTATAAAGAAATATGAAAAGTTAATGTCTTTGATTAGTTAATGATTAATATAAATAACTGCCAGGAGTCATTGCAAGCATATGTTACAATTCTGTCAGATAGATTAACATATATAATTTAACATATATAATTTAGAAGAACACAAGTACAAGTCAGCATTTACTGCAGCAAGATCATTGTATTTAAAGCAAGAGGTTAGGGAAATGTAGAGCCTCATAACAATAATGAGCAAACTCATAACAATATTTTTGTTCTTGTTGATGCAGTCAAATACTTTTTCAACCAATCAAATATATCTCCAGATTAACCTGACAGCTCTTTCACAGGTTACTGTTAAAGTATTAACAGGGGAAGCTACTGAGATTTTGCTGAGCCTTGAGATCAATCATTATACCTGAGTTATGGTTACTGACATGACATCTGCAATGATGCCTTTAAGAGATATGACAGTATTTGTTACTAATACATATAGTGTATATGACTGTTTCCAAGTCATTAAAAAATATAATGAACACATGTTTATATATGATTACTTCAGCAGATCCCTTGAGAGTGCTACTTTCAGATAACAACAATGTTTAAAAAAATTAAATTAAATTTTAAAAAGAAAGACCAAAAAAAAAAAAACCTTAAAAAAATTATGACCAAATGTTTTTAAAATGTATTACACTAGATTTATAAAGCAACGAACAGATTATTGTGCAAACAAAATGGCATACAGTAATCTAACATGCCTAAGGGGTATAACTAAAATGAGACCAACAATCCCTACTTACATTATATGGTACACCGTATTCAAATATTAATGCTAAAATAATCATGATAGTTGATCATTTCAACATACCAAAAGCAACGTACAGAAATCAAAGTCAGATCGATGGAAAGATAAGATGCACAAGCTCTATTTAATAACAGTTTTTTCTTTCTTTCTTCTTCTTCTTATTTTTTTTAATCATGAAGAAACTTATCTATAAATATAGTAATTTTGCTGTAACCATATCCAATTAAGGTTTAAGCACAAGAGAGAGACAAAAAGTAGCAATATGTATGTGGCATAAATCATATTTTTGTTACTAATAAAATAATTCACTGAATCAAGAATATAAACAATACATTATTCTGTCATTAAAAATACAGATTGTAAAAATTTGCTCATATAATTTGTAATTTATTGGTGAGTATAATGCACAGTACATCATGCTTTAAAACAGAATAAAAATACTCATTTTAGCAATAAATAACAATGCGGTTAAGATTTTTTAATTATTTTTTTGTTTACTTTTCAAATGGGTTTGCTTTCTAAAACGCCAACAGACCAGTAGAAACATTAACAACATATTTTTACAAACAAACATAAAACCTTTCTTTACGTAATACAAATAACAAACAACAAACCACTTATAAATATGTGTGCCCAATTTACAAAGCCGTGTTTGTTTGACACATTGATAACTACATGTATTTATAAACACCTGGGTCTAAGACACACAGGCTTCATAAATTTGGCTCTATCAGTTTAAAAGAATGTGTGTTCTGAGTCCATGGAAGGGAAAAATAAAGTGAAACATGTACACTCTGTTGACAACATTCTATTTCTTGCAGAGTTAATTGTGTTTCTATTACTGCACTTTCAAACAGGGTTTAAGGATCTGCTTGGCATATACAACTTGAATATGAATACGGAAAATACATTTCCTAACACATGTAAATTCATTTTAACAATAACTAAGCCTTTATTTCACAACATCTTGTTTAGCTACATGTATGTCTCAGTGACATCAGTAATATTAAGTAAGACAAATTTAATTAAATACATATTCAGTGTTCTCCATCTTATTTTTAACTAATGTAGGTTTACCTTGTAGGTTGGTGTAAAGGCTGAACAGGAGGTTGTAACCCAGGAATACTTTGAAAAATTGCTGTAATTTCCTGACCTATAGGACATATACTGGTACATTTAATCTGGGTATGTCTTGGAGTCAAATGAAAAACATATGGACACTATTAGTAATAATTAAAAGTATAAAGAATAATGCAGGGCCTAGAGGTGATTCTTGACTTACTCAGACATAAATGTATAGTGAACTGCAGAATTAACACTGGAAGGATCAGATTTTTAGAGCACAATAACATCATATTTGGTACTGCATACAAGCTTGTGGAAATGACAAGGTTGGTGCTTTTAGCTATATTTGAAGAACACTGAAGATATATACTGTACACAGGCATACAAACAAACATAATATCAAGTACCACAAAATACAGGCATAGTAACCTATTATTATTACCACTCTAAACACCCTCACAAACACCCTGATATTTTGTTATTTATTACTGTAACATGACTGTATGTGTTTCTTGTATTTGAATAACACAAAATGAATCAAAATTCAGGTTTTGTTTAACAATATTTTTTTTAAGAGAACAAGGTACCGTTATCGACTTGACATGTGGTAACCTCCTTGTAACCTGAACAACCAGCTTTGAATTATTTTGATGCCTGCCAACCTTAAACCCTGAATTAAAACTGCATATCCTACTAACGAGCAACTATTTCTCACTTTTATGCTTGTCCACCATAAATCCTGCAATACAAACTCTACCGTGGATGCATATTTCCCACTAAAAGAAGCGACTAAAGTGGATGAGGTGAATGAGATGAAGTACGTATGGTAACAACTTGTATTTACAGAACAACCGGGATATTCATCCTCTGAGCAGGGGCCGGACACATCCCGGTGCATGCGCCGCACATCGGCCCCTGGCATCAATATCATTTCCTGAGCTATAGTTTACAAACAAAACAACAATATGAATGAGTGAGCAGTAATCACAATACTGGAACTCTGAGTCTGCCATAGGATGTCATAATCACTGAATTATATACACATGTTTCTTAACATCTAACCTTTTACGCTATGCCAGATATGTTTTCATGCCTGAATAGCATCAACTGTAATTTTTAAGATGCCATGGCGACATTGTTATTATTTAAAAAAACACATTTTGATTGCTACATTAAATCCTTTGCCTCCAATTCTCATTAATATGCATACCTAAAAAAAGAAAGAGTGAATGTACCAATATCATTGGTTTGTGTACCCAAAAGACCCCATAATTCAATATGAAGTAATCACCCCCGACATCCCAGTTTTATATACGGTATTTAATAAAACAACACCCTCCAACAATTTCTAGTTGGGCTACTGCTATAGATTAACATTTATTCCTATATGTTTGTCAAATGTGATTACTGTTTTAGTTAAAAGAATGCTGTTGGTTTTAGAATTGATGCTTCTTAGAATGCATATGACACCCTATAGACAGACCACTATTCCAATCACAGATGTTAAAGTACTACATACACCAGTAGCAAATATATGGCACTAAGTATTACAAGAGTATGGCACCATATTGTGTTGGTACATGGTACCATATATGGCAATGTTACATAGTGCTACATATGGTATTGGTACACAGTACCATATATGGTGGAAATCTATATCATTGTACATTATGAATGGGTTGACAGTATTACACTGATGGTATGGGTACATACAATTATATGAGTTGATTGTATTACACAGATGGATATATACACCGCTACATAAACGTGCAAACAATACAGTGGAACCTGCCTAAACTGGAACCTGACCAAACAAAATGGATTCCTGTCAAAACCAGCCAAATATTTGGGTCCCATTTTCCCCTCCACCTATTCAAACTCTGAATTTCCACCAAAACATCACATTCTTAATCAATTAACCTGCAACATTGGACTGCTAAAAACAACATTGAACCTGAGCTCAATAAACATGTGTCACCATGACAACTGGTTACCGAGCCAATAAAGAGAATAGAAATACAGTGGTCTAGTTCCACACATTGTCATCAAATTAATTATGAATACATTTTTGTAATGCTTGAAGGTTATCAATATTATTTTCAATGGTGTGGAGTGTATCCAATAATTACTACTGTATACATAAATACAATAGGAACAGCATGGGAAATTAACATTTTGCATAATTTCTTTGTTATAGAAGAATTTCATAGTCTATACTTAATTTGTTATTTTATATATTATACATACAATACACTTATTAGTACAAGTCTTGTATGCTTAATAAACATACATAACTTTTAATATCTAATGCATGTATTAAAAAAGAAAGAGATTCTTGTTTCAGGATAGTTCCGAATTTTAGAATTCCAATCCCCCCGCCCCCGACAAGAATCTATTTATGAAATAGTGACTATAATGCAAACTCTGGATACACCAGATCCTACTCTAAACTGAATAAAAGTCATAAGGTAATTCAATTTAGGCAGATTCCATTGTATGTGTTGTGTACTAGTTAAATGTGACAAGAGCTACATGCACATGATGTCAGTATATGGTATAACACAATATGTAGCTATGTATACCATATACACATGTAGTACAAGTATAGCTCTGCCTTGTGGAGAATAGGTATCAAGATAGCTCTATCAAGTTAATAATAGTTTATAGGAGCACAACCAATGATGTTTAACATAATGCATAGATACATGCAGCTATGGCTGCAGTTGGTGACCAGACTATGTACAGTGCAAATAAATTGTGTATACATTGTGTATGATGTCTCATTTACAATGGGATCAGCATGGTTTACAGCAAATATCATCAGATTGTGTATCAATAAATACAACCAGATTAGCTTTCTAAAATAAATTATGACTGAATGGCTTATTAACATAATCAGATTTGTCTACTAAAAATCAAAAACATGATCAAACTGATGCTATAATAAATATGATCAGATTGGTTTTATAATAAATATATAAGATTGGCATTATAATAAATATGATCAAATTGGTGTTTAACTAATAAATATGTTGACAGATCAGATTGGTTTGTAATAAATAAATAATATCACATTCTGGTACTTGGTTTATATCTACGTCCACACTGGGTGAAACATGTACACAGCAGTACATATGTATGGTATTACACACATGCATGTAATGTATAATGCTCATGGGTGTGTATGGCAATATCAACAGGTCGGATACTAACAATGTATAACCAGTTTTGTGTGCCTCAGATTCACCAAAATGATCAGAACATATAATTTCAGACTTTTAAAGTATTAATACAAGATTTGGTAGTAAATACTTGTTTATATGAAAAGTGCATACTAGTTGTGTGTTGTATGTGACTTTTAACACACCCATTAAGATTTCTCTTTTATGCATATTTATATATTAACTATCGCATGAGACTTACACATAAGTACCTAATAAGAAACTCATCACAGTGCAGTTGTAGGAACAACATCAACCAGGCAGAAATCTGATTCCCTGCACTGTAAGAAATAACACAAACACTCTATCAGTAAAGTGCGAGAATGATAATTTTGTTCTCGCACCACTCATGCAAATAAAATTTTGCATGACTTATTTTCTGTTTGAAAGGGAACAACTCAAGTCCGTGATCTGATTTATCTGTGAAAACATTTTTAAAGTCCATTTCAGAAGTTTAAATTGATACTATTTTTGGGGTTTTTTTTACAAATGTTGACAAAATCCCGTATGTCACGGATTAAAGAGGTTTCACCATACACAATTTCTACGTTACAATGAATGGCTCACTTCCTCATCTTATTGTTCAGAAACGAGGTCCCGGCAAATTACACATCTCACATTTACTCTCTACTTACAACAGTAACCTTGACTGCAATATTAAGTCATGACAATATTATAATCTGGGAAACTGGGAAATCTCTATTAATTATTACTCTGCTAACAGTACTTAGTGCATCTATGTATCTATAAGAAAAAATGTTGAAAGAACTGGTTAATTAAAACGGAATCATTTATTAGTAGCATACTGCAAGGGACATCCTAACAACAGTTTGGTTTATTGTAACCCAGTTGGGCAGTCAGGACAGTGGTGTCTAGAAGACCTTTAATTTTTTTAATTTTTTTTAAGTCTTATACATGAGTTAAAAATGGAAGACAGAATTGGAAAATGACTTTTTTTATCTATATAAAGACATTATCAAACTTGCATTAATGTGTAAGAGAAGAAATGGACTGCTGCCACATAAGTTACTCTTTTTAAACATTTGGCAGACAAGACACGACACACTGTGCAGACATGGCCGTCATGGATGGAATGAGTCATCCAATGGAAATTGAACCTATATCCCACCACAGATGATGCAAATCCTCTACCACCCAGCCAAATCCCCCCACCCCCTCCCCCACATATCCACCCAATTTCAACCCCAAGTAAAATGTTATCTCTGTAGAAAATTAAATGGTGGCACTTTTTTTCTGAGTGTTAGGATGTCCCTGTCTATATCCACAAAACTAGTACATTGTATCTGTACAGGTGCTGCCCAAGGAGCTGTTACAGATCACACAGAATGATGTCACCTGGTTGTCTCCCTTGGTACGTTTTCTGTGACATTATATCTTGTTAAAGGAGTGCAGTAAAGATACTAGCTATAGTATACTTGTTAATTCTGGATGAATTAGTCACAAAACGTATGGATGCTTTCTAACTCTGGCTGAAATAATTACAAAACTTAATTATGTGCATACTTTTTAATTATACCTAATTTAATTCCAAGATGTATGCATGCTTTTGAATCGTGGTTAATTATATTACTAACAAAATGAAATAAAAATGTACGAAATGAATGATTCTACACTAGTATCTTTAATGGCATGAATTTGTTTCACTGATAACTTTAGCAATGTCTTTATACATACTTTAGAATTTTTATATCTGTTCTTGTAGTCAAATCACCAGATGCAAATTAAACTTAATTTGGCGAATGCATTTCATTATGAATTTGTCAAAAAGGTGATTTTCATTCCTCGCTATACAGCCACTTTGACCATTTGGATAATATAACTGAAATTTGAAATAGGCCACAGATTTTCTGACTAAGTTTGTGAAACCGTTAAGAATTTTGAGGGTACATGTACAGCTTACATGTATAGACCCAGAGTCCTGTATGAAGACAACAACAAAATAGTTTTCACCCAGAGAGCAACAAGATGACAGCATGGTGACACGGGATGTACGGAAACATCCAGTATTTACAGTCTGTTTGTCAGTCAGCCAATCAAACACAGTGTTTCTCTCATTTACAGTTTCAAACAATACATATGTTACTTTCAAACAATACATAGGTCATTCACAACAAGACACAAGTCACATTCAAAACAAAACACAGGCTACATTCAAAACAAAACACATGTAACCATGTTACAACACTTATCTATGACTGGTTTACATATACCCCACATGGCTTACCAATCTTGTCAAATTACTGAAGACAGTACAACAGTTAAACTTATATTATAAAGGCAACAATCCTAGTTGTTAAAATTATTATTAGGCAGTGTAAAATATATTCTCATTTTGGCCATTGAACTGCATATACTAAAAACCTTTTGTTTTAATTTTAAATATTGGCAAATCTAGAGTGTTTCTGGTTAATTTCTATTGCGTACATGTATTAGATCTAATTTAAAAATGCACCGCAAACTAACTTGAGAAAGTATAAACACCGAAACAAATGCACTGTAGGATCATATGTTTTCACATTTTAACTTAATCGTGAGAAGAAAACATGTTAAGTCCACATGAAGAAGGCAAAACCATTTAAATCTTCCTTAAACATCACTGTGATTCACATAAAGTTTACTTTCAGCAGCTACTGGATTTTACCAGATGATTGAAGTTTATATTTCTTGATACACCAGGCACTGAATTTGTGGATTTTGTTAGGTTTCTCTGGATTCATAAATATGATGTGCTAGAGATATTTTAGGATTCTGTCTCATAATTTTACATTTCGAAACCAAAATCTGGTCCTTCACAGAAGCACTGAATCATGCTGAATATTCAGCCTATGTACCAAACTGTATTGTGACAATCAGCTACAGATTGGTTACATGTGACACAAACAATCAGTAACCGTTGGTTACATGTGACACAAACAAGAAGCTAGCCAGACATCACAGATATTACAAGCATTACGCCCATCACAACACTTTCACAACATCAGTTATTTATTGTCTTTTCAATGAAAGCCCTTTTTGGTATTTAATTAATATTTAATACATACCCATTTAAGACTGTAATGATTTTACAGTAAAATCATCTTCAAATAATAAACTGATTCTAGAATTGTCTGATTTCAGTTTCACGCTGTATTAAAAACTTCCATAAAGAGCACTTTTAAAAGAGGGTTTGATGTCTAAGATTTCACTTCACACCCATGGCTTTGACACTGGGAATTTTAGCACTGTTTTACCAAAATATTGGGAATTTTCAGTTTTGTTTCAAAAACATCTTATTGAGCCAAGCTAGAATTTAAAAAGTAATGCTATACATGTACTTATGTTTATGTTATGCATCTACTGTGCATTACAAAACATTATTGGGATGGGAAGGTTTATCAAGTAAATGAGATTTATATTCACATTGGGCATTTTTTAACTCCAAAACTGGGAATAAAAAACGACATGGCCTCTCAAGAATGGTGGGGAATGGTGCTCATTATCAGAATCTAGAAACATAGGTGATAAAAACCTGTAAACAACCTCTAATAACTTCAAATGTAGAAATTTAGTCATTGCTTTTGTTTGAGATTCTGAAAATGTAAATAAGTGGTGCAACAAATGAGTATGTAATAAACATCGACTGATATGCAGTTGTGTTACTCATATACAATGGCTTTGACTGAAATATATAAAATGAAATTTATTTAAAACTGCATCTCATTTCATTTGGTGATTCTTGTTTTTAAATTACATTTGTACATTAGAAAGATAAATACAACCATACAATGCCACATACGTGTACATTGTATACAGATTTCAGAAACACATACATGTACATTGTATACAGATTTCAGAAACACATATATATGTACATGCATGTTGTACGGATAAGCTGTACATATTAAATAGTTTTCTGTGAGAAAACAATTCTGTTAAGATTACGTGTATGTATTATTTCTACCAAATTTCTAAAGCTGCAAGACATACATGTATTTACACGACTGTATTACAAACAAAAATCCCTAAGGGCATCCTTATAATATTTAATACATGTATTTGAATATTAGTTGTTTTGAAACTTAAAATGGCCGCATAACTTGCAATTTAAGTAACACACACTTGATTACCATGACAAATACAGTCTGAAATAAAAGCCTACAAAAGTACTCCGCCAACATGTGTCCACCTCCTAACAAATTAGACAGTGTGATGAAACTAAAAACAAGACAGCAACATATGTTCCAAATACAACTTAGTAAAGATGACATTATGTCCATTTGCCAAACTCACCCAAGATATTTCAGTTAAAAATATGTGATAAACACACACACACACACACACACACACACACACAACCATTATACAAGAAAATAAAGATATTTTTCAAGTGTTCTAAATTCTCAAAATGCAATGACTTAATTTTATCAAACAGAATTTTTTTTTTTTTTTTTTTTTTTT
>JAECMU010141957.1:0-10518 GCA_016106625.1 Dracogyra subfuscus | reverse complement strand
CCCCCCCCCCCCCCCAACCCCCACTGATTTTGTTTGTGAGTTTTGCTATATATGAAAGGTGAAGTAATGCTGGATTGATTCCTACATGAATGCTGTATGGTACTGAAGTTACAACAAAGAATCCACTACCACCACTAAGTGTGATGGAGTCTGTACAAGTGTGCCATTTACAGTCACAGTGTGAATCTCAAACAATCACCTACCAACCTCGTCATGTCTGCAACACGTGTCCTAACATTTAGTATTTATACATTCAAATTAAACTGGAAGATGCCTGATTACCCACTTTTTCAGAGTCGAATAAGGTATTGAGGATAATCAGAGAATCATTGAGCGATGTTAAATCACCAAGAGATCTAAAGGTTTTGGAATCTTGGCAAGGTATAAATTAAAATTATCTAAAACATTCTTCAGGGATTTAAAAAAAACATATGCTCATTTTGTGGAAGGTAACATTAAAACTGTTATGGAGCTCAGATGATGCTTCAAATGCATCAAACAAATATCAAGAGAACTGCATCTCATTTAGTTTGTGCAGATACGATATCTCCAAGTGGAACACTCAGGATTCATGGTATAGGAAAAGTTTAACTGCATCACTGTCAGCTTGTGCTGAACATTTCCAGTTTTATGATGGAGTCGTCTTCAACACAATTCTGCGGTTCAGGGAGGGAACCCAAAATTTAAAAAGTTTAAATACAAGGACTTGTCTGTATTATCACAAATTATTCAACCAAATTATTACATTTTTATACTTGGTTATGTTCATCATATTCCACTTCGTAAACTTTTTGCAACATAATCTGGTTTCAAATGGGAAACTAAATACATGTACTATTTTTGAAATCTGTGAACCAAGTCAGTGTTTCATTTGCAAAACACTCAGAACTATAGTAAAAATGTTCAGAGAAAATGGAATATGTATAATTATTTATGAATGACAGTCATATATAGGATTAAATCAAAGTCATGCAATTTTATATAATTTGTGACAATACATTCACCCACATTTGAAGCAATTCATACCTAAATTATGTTAACGAGACTGTTCAAAATCAAGGAAAGATAGCCATTAATTAAAAGAAACTCTGAACAAATGAAGAGACATGACCAGACCAGTATGACGCCATGCTAGAGATTCAATACTGATGAAAAATAGAAGAGCTCGCCAATAAATATATTTTACAAGTGGCAGCCACTCAGTAGTAAGGATAGATGTAGTTAAATGATTATATAATAATTAAAAAGATGTCATGTATTTGGTAGGGGTGTTGTGGAGTGAAATCTTTATGGTTACACATGTGTATATGTACTTGAACATGTATGACAGAAAACATTAAATGGAGTTTTAATTAGGCTTTGGGGAATCATTAAAATAGGTAGATCATGTATGTATATTAAACGAACAAAAACAAGCAAGAATAACCTGTCTGTTTTTGACATTGATAAATGCTTCTAGTTGTATATATACATTTATTATTAAAATTGATTTTACCAATTGATCATAACCTAAAAATATTGCTTACATTTGTTTTAAAGCTTAACAAAAGAACAAAGATTATACAGGTGTTATGATGGAATATTTGATAAATGTTGGTTATTGGATAAATTAGAAATACATGTGCATGTATTAGTATTCATGTAGTTGATGAAATGTTTTTAAGAATAAAATTAACAAAAAATAACTAAAATATTTTTAATGTGCAATGAACCATAAATGGTTGCTTTGTATTGTTTCTGGATCATGGATATAAAGATATAGAAGATGTCGGATACAATGGATTCAGTGAATAATACTCAGTGATATTATTTATTTTTTAATGACATTATGATTAAATGACTGTTTAAAAATATAAAAAGGCACTTATTTATTTAAAACAAATAATAATAATAAAAATGGAAGGCACAATTACAACTCGTCATAAAAACAATACGAGATACGAATCCAGCAGAAATACTAATTGTGAACAATTCTAGCAAGACAAAATGTAACCACAGCACTACAATATACGCTGACAATCAATACAATAACCCATAATCTAAAGCCATGACAGCGTGTGCTACAACAGCTTCTTCTGAATGTGCAAACTTCAAATCTTACAACCTGACCTAAAGATGTGGGCTACAATTCACTCTAAACTCTCAACAACTTTGTAATCTCGTTTTGCAAAAAAAACTAACTTGAAAAGACGATGTGATGTTGCTAAATTAAGACAGCCTAGGAGAGTTTGTTTAATTAGGCCCAAGGACTCATTTAAAATCTGGCTTCTCTGGGAAGATGCATCCGTAGTGCTGCAGGACCACCTTGGCTGCATAGGACCCACAGCGCATACAGTCAACCACTGGCTTGCCCTGGACCAGCTGGGACAGGAACCCACCGACAAACGAATCTCCGCAACCATTCGTGTCCTTGATTATACTCGAATCTACCGGCTCAATTGGGAACTCCGACACGGTCCCATCATGGGCCAGGTACGTTGGCTGCTTCCCCTGAGTAAAAACAACTAGCCGCTGGCGTGAAGGATTGATTTTTGGAAGATCTGCCGTCATTTTGGCCATCTCTTCGACAGTGGTGGCCGAGAAACCCTGAAGTTTTGAGAATTCGGCGGCTTCGTCGCCATTTCCGAAAAGAACATCAATATACTGCATGATGCCGAGATCTGGATCGGTGAAATGATGGCAGAGGAAAGTTGCATGCAGGTTCATTGCCACAGTTTTGTTGTTTTCAGCAGCATGTTTGACGATCTTCAGGATTGTTTTTGGATTCACCGGCAGCAAGAAACCACCGATGTAGTAATAATCAGCAGTTTCAACAAATTTCCAATTCTCAGGATTTTCGAGAAATTTCATCGAGAATTTCTGCGCCGCCCCAAGTTCAGAAACGAGCGAGCGGTCTTCACCCGTGATGATGGCTGCACAGATCCCGGTCTTCTCACCGGGATGAATGTCGTACCGCACATTCACCCCGACCTCCCGAGCTTTCTCTTCCAAAATTGACTTAAATTTATCATCTCCGACGCCACCGAAAAATGTTGTTGCATGTGGTTTCTGCAGCAGCCATTGCGCGACACGGATGCTGTTTTGAGTGGCTCCCCCTGCAATGTAGAAAGGGTTGCGGTTCTGGACGATGTCGTCAAAGAGTTTGCTGTGACTCTTGTCAGCGATGATGGCATTGTTGGGAAGCAGACCATATTTGTTGAGGAAGTCTTTGTCGCCGTTTATGGAGATGTCCAGCAGTGGATTTCCTAGACCCAGCAGCAAGCCTTCTTTTATCTGACTGGTAGCGTCAGTACTGTAAAACATCTGAAAACCAACAAAAAGATATTGTAACAAGAGTATTTGATTTTATTTAAACTATATATACATGTAAATGTAATACATTGAGTACTGAAGATATTGTACATGAATCCATACATAAACACCTAAAATGTTGGAGATATTTTGAATGAATCCATACTAAGAAACATTTTGTTTTTAAAATATGGATTACAAAATCAGTTTCAAAACTGATCAGCAACTGCTATTCAACATTTTACAATTGAAAAGCTATCTTTAAAACTTGCATATATATACGGTACAGAACTTCACATACATGTC
The DNA here is from genome assembly GCA_016106625.1 of Dracogyra subfuscus. NCBI lineage: Eukaryota > Metazoa > Mollusca > Gastropoda > Neomphalida > Peltospiridae > Dracogyra > Dracogyra subfuscus. Next base: position 6,921 of record JAECMU010141957.1, on the reverse strand, counting down.
CATGTATGTTGTTTTCGCTTCCTATTTATAGCACACATATATTTTGCACAAGAATATATACTACAAGTCCGTGGACCAAGTAGTGGTCGAGTGATGTGTTCTTGTGCAAAATAAACGAGTGCAATAAATAGGAAGTGAAAACAATGTAGGTGCATTTCTGTATTTATTACATACCTTCTTTTATGTTTTACGAAAACAGTTTTTAATTTAATGCCATAACAACTTTTTCTTAAATACTCCTTTCATGGATTGTTTAACGTTAAGAATCATACTCTGTGGCAGCCTTAGGTAATGTTTCATATACAGTGTGACATAATTTGTAAATCATATATGATGTCAGTAACAAAAAGGTGCTAACTGCAGTAAAAATAAAAAGGGCATTCCCTATTTAAAAGTTCCGATTTGAAAATGTCTTTATTACCATAGTAAGATTGAATAGGTACATAATAGTGAATAAAACGTTCACCTCATACACATCTGTGGATCCTTCATTTGTTTGTTTTTGGGGGGGATCTAACCTCCATAGTGTACCTATTCTTAACTGGGTTCCTTCCCATCCCAACCGGTGACCCATGACTGATATATGACTGTAATGTTATTTATTATTATTTTAAAATACATGTATAAACAAATGAATTGCATACAGGTATCAGCATTCAGACAATGTTCTGCACAGTAAGAGTAAGATAGACTGTCCACAAGGCTTTGTAAAGTTTACTGTTAGTTCTAATCTAGAAATGGAGCTCTATGGGATAATCGGTTATACCGGTTATTAGCATACATTTTACCAGAGCTATGCAATTAGGTGGATTTGTCTGTATCAACAACCATGGTTTGTGCTGTCCAGTGAAATAAATAAGCAGACTATTTATTCACCAGATAAGTACATCTATAAATCTACTTTTCACCCAAGATTTCCACTAGTCCAAATAAGTTGTTAATTTTATTCAAGTACAAGCTAGGACAATGTTTTTTATTCCTCAAAATGAAACAGTATTATAAATTTCAACTTGTCCACTGGACAGCCATTGAGGTAGACTGTGCTTGTCAAACAGATTTTCACTTGTCAGGACAAACGAACAAGTGATAACTTCGAATGCTGGCCACCACCCCATGTAATATCTTCTAAAACAGCCCTTATGTGAAATGTGCACATTATTAATAAAGCCAGCTAGGCACTGGTAGGTGGCTAGAAAGAGTCCGGCCTGTTTCTTTGACAGTGTGTGGATGGTATCACCCATGTAAAACCTACAGTTACACTTATAACTTTGTTTTGTTAACAACACCACTAGAGCACATTGATTAATTAATCATCGGCTGTTGAATGTCAAACATGTGGTCACTGTGACATACGAGTCAGAGGAAACCCAATACATGTTTACATTAAAGGGACATACCCTAGTTTAACCAGTGAAAAATAACACTAAGTTTAGTTAATCTACAAACCTGTAACACATTTGGATAAAGTTACAACTGAGTTAAACAGGAGTCTGTGACTTTGAAATGGTGAAATACCCTCTAAAAACAGACTAAAACTCGATTCCATAACTATTACTTCTCAAATGCACATGCATTTTTAAAAAGTATGAAAAATGTATTTTGTGATAAGAAACACACGGATGACTAAAAACACTTCGAATGTAGGACAATGGATCTACTAAACCATAGAATCTAAGTAAAATATGATTTTGGTTACAAAAAAACCCCGACTATACCGGTAATAGTAAAAAAAAAAAAATGCCTTAGTGTTTAAAAACTGGAGTACCGGTATGTCCCTTTAACAGTAATTAGGAACATTTTATATGCACTTTCCCACAGACAGGACAGCATATACCATGACCTTTAATATACCTGTCATGGGACACTGAAGAAAACACAAACACTAGGAAAATATATCCACCAGGAAGATTTGATCCTCTGACCTACATGCGAGTAGCTCAGGCGAGCACTCTACTGACTGACATAGATGTCATCTTCAAAGCCTATTTTAGTGACTGACTATATTTGGATGGTTGGATGGTGTCGCCCACATAAAATGTAAAAACCTAGATGTCATCTTCAAAGCCTATTTCAGTGACTGACTATATTTGGATGGTTGGACGGTGTCGCCCACATAAAATGTAAAAAGCAGTTGGATGAAACCTAAACCTCAGGATTTTAGAAAACATTGGATAATTACAATGATGCTGGTGTGGTCAGCTTGTCTAATTATTGACTTTGAAAGTCAGACCCTAGTTAGTTTGAACGGGTGAGAATGGACACTTGGATGGGTTAATCTACAAACCTGTAACACACCTGGATAGAGTTACACTGGAGTGAAACTATAGTCTGTGATTTAGAAACGGACAAATACCTAACAAATAGTAACACACTGTATGCAAATACAGCTTAAGCCATTCATTGAAAAACTTTCACAGTAACAAATCTGAAAATTACACTGGCCAAACAGCTAGTTTAAGAATTACCACATATAACAGTTTTTTTGTTGTTTTTTAACGGCACCACTAGAGCACACTGATTTATTAATCATTGGCTATTTGACGTCAAACATTTTTTAATTATCCGCTACATTTTTCCTAATGCAACAAGGGGTCTTTTATGTGCACTTCCCCAAAGACTACCGCATATAAAGTCACAGTACCACATATAACAAGTTTAAACATATAATTTGTTTTCTTTCTAATAATGAATTATAAATGAAAATTACATTTACTTGAGACACCAAACCTCGCTAATGTATCATCCAAAATGTTTTCATCAATCTCTGGCAAAGGAACTCAAATAAAGTATCCAAAACTGTGTCAATTTTCAGTTTGGCAATTCAGTGCAACTCTTTTTGTCAAGAGACACACACATATTTACACTTGATTTATGCAGCCTAGCTTTCAATATGACACTGAACAGGAATGTACATAACGCACCAATCATGTGACTCGTAATATAATCACGTATGTCATATAGGTATCTGAACTAAGCAGGCTTTGGGACTATCACAAGTTTGTTTTTTTCATCAAGATATATCATGATATGGGTACCTTATATCATGATAGGTATCAATATATCATTTACAACAGACTTGAAGGTATTTTGAGGAAGGTTTAAGGTAACAAAATAAAGGAAATACACAATCACATTTTAACAAGAAAGGTGGGTGATATCATTCCCGTTCTCCTTCGCTTGCCTAGAAAATTTTAGGATATGGAAAATTTATCATCTTGCAATAAAACAAATTATAAATTGTATTTGAAACTTCATTTGACTGCATGTCTAGCACTATTTCAGGAGAGTGATCTTCAGCTTGTCTTCATTTTGCTCAGGGAGATCATAGACTGCATATTTGCAAGCTGATGTTATCAGTGTACTAAAGTTTACTTAGTAATTTGAGTTGATCCCTTTCTAGCATCACATAGCCCAGTGGTAAAGTGCTCGCCTGATATGCAGTCGGTCTAGGATTGATCTCTGTTGGGCTATTTCTTGTTCCAACCAGTACACCACGACTGGTATATCAAAGGCTGTGGTATATGTTGGATGGTGCATATAAAAGATCATTTGCTACCAAAGGAAAAATGTAGTGGCTTTGCTCTCTATGACTACATCATCATGTACATGTCAGAATTACCAAATGTTTGATATTCAACTCCGGTGATTAATAAATCAATGTGCTCTAGTGGTATTATTAAACAAAACAAATTTCAACTTTGATCCTTTCCTTTTTTTTTTACAACTATTGACAGAGGAAATGAAAGAACTTAGCAGCTAGCTAGACTAGTGATTAGCAGTAAACTTTAAAATAAATTATTAAGTATTTTGATACACACAGCCTTTGCTCCCCACTCCACACTTGTAAAGTTTTAGGAGAATGGCCAATCAATCGCCTCATAGCCAATATTTTAAATACATTTTGTTAGAAATGTCATACATGTATGACTGCTTGCTCATCACAACTTTAGAAAAACTATCTTCAGCTCACCTTGATTTTGTTCAATTAGTGTATCATAATATAATCATATTACTTAGTTTTTGCACCGTAATATATGTGTAATATATACTGATAATGCAGTGTATCATATGGATGTAAAAACTATATTGTTGAGTGTGTGGGGTTTTTTTTTCTTTTTTTTCTTGGGTTGGGGTACTGGTTTTTAACATTTTATTTATGGACAGATACCTATAATTCTGTTAGATATGTACATTTAATTAATTAAAACAAAAGTTTGTTAAATGACATCACTAGAGCACATTGATTTATTAATCACTGGCTATTGCATGTCAAACATACGGTGATTTTTACAAGGAAACCCACTACATTTTTCCATTAGTAGCAGCTAGTACAAGGGATCTTTTATTGGCACCATCACAGATAGGATAGTACATACCACAGCCTTTGGTATACCAGTCGTGGTGCACTGGCTGGAACAAGAAATAGCTCAATGGGCTCACATACAGGGATCAATCCTAAACCAACAGAGATCTATACTGAGCTATGTCAGGGCTTTAGATCTCACTAATTTGGGCAAAACGGGGGCCTTTTTTTTTCTAAGTACAGGAAGATCATTTTAGGTCAATACTATCATCATAACAGAGAGTTTTCAATATTCAAAAATGCATTTCTAGCTGTTTTAATGAAAATAAACTTAACATTTCAGTGGTTTTGAGGTGAGATATTTTGAGGTCAGTATGTTTATACTTAATTTGGGCATAATTATTTTGGGCATCTGTATTTAGGTCACAACGTTTATCACCTCGACTTTAATGCAATCTAAAGCCTTGTATGTCCCACCCCATTTACTTAATAAGTTATGATACGTACACTTTGTTATCAGTTAATCAAATGCTATGATGTTCAATGACTTTTAATCATATTTTCCATGATTTAACAATTTTTATTATTATTGGTTTTTTTAAAAATAATTTGCTATGATCATCAATACATTAATGCAATGTTACAATATTTTGATGCAAATTGCACATCACTTAAATTCCTGTGTTATTTTAAATGGAGTAGAAATGAATCAACCAATTTTATCAACTCTCCATAGCGCTATACCAGGGATGATTTTGTTCAGTATCGCATAGCAATTTTTTGTGCCGGTTTCAGAGATCACTACACAATTCTAAAGTGTTAAACAGTAATTAGTTGCTGATCAATTTTTAATCAATTAACACCTTTCGCTGATAGAATTTTGAAAACAAACTACTCCATTAATTAAGACTATATTTTTTGTAGCAAGTAAGAGATATAATCTTCTGCTTATTTGTATAACGGTCACTTGAGATGCAATAGGTTTTAGGATCAAATCCATTTAATTAGATAACGGTCATGCTATTCAACCTCTGTAATTAACAAAATGTCTATGGCCAAAACATACTGAATAGTCCACAGCCATCCATGGGCAAAATGTAGGGCTTGCTATTGTGACATATCTGGGCTCACCCTGTATATTTTCAAATTAACCAATTGCAAATTTTTATTCAAAATTTAGACTTTGGCTAATAAAATATTCCTGATATTAACAACATTTAAATAATTTTCAAGAAATACTTTACATTTCCAAAAAATTGGCTAAAACAAAAAATTAATTAATTAATTTAATAGGAATAATTAAACTGTATATAGCTGTAAGTATATGCACGTTTATGTGATTCTCGGTTAAGTTATACAACCTGAACTTAATGAAAATAACTTGGAAAGGAAGTATGTGTACTTAACAAGAGTGAGGACAGGAGATGGGAGGGTGTGTGTGGGGGTGGGGGGTTGGGGGTGTGGGGTGTGGATGTAAGAGGTGCAGAAGCCATCTAGATGTTTAAGATAAATACTATAAAATAAAAACAAAGGAATAATTATATATAAAAACCAGAAAACCTTACAAAGAAACAATAATAAACCATAGCGAAAGAATGAAAGAAGGTTGAAAAAAGAAAAGAAATCTGCTTGTGTGTCACTTTGGTATATAACATTTCTCCGGTAACTTTCTGGTCTCAGCAGTATATTTCGCAGGTGACATAAAATGCATGCACTAAAATGCACTTCGTTACACACATTAAATTTAAAAGCATATATTTTAAAAAGTTGCAGGAAAAATCATTACCTGAGGATACAGACAAAATATATGTGTACATGTATGCATTTTCATATCACTTAATGTTTCCTTTATTTTTATGCCTCTATCAAATTGAGGTTCAAGCACGCTATTGTGGTTACACACTTCTAGCGCTAGTGGTTAACTGTTAGTGGTTAGTGAGAGTATATGGCATCTTACACCTTCCCAGTACGGGTGGGATCTAAACTGAGGTCACTTAAGATGATTTGGGGAATAAATAAAACATCTATTTATTTGTTTATCTCTATGGGATGACCATTGGCTTTTTCAGTACCATACATTCACTTCTATCCATCAACACAACTGACAGTTCCATTTTGAGCAGACGTCATTTGTAAATGTAGAGAAAATAGTTATGTTCAAGTTTAAAGCGGCACTGTCTGGAATATTTTTATTATTTAAGCATATAGAACAGAAAATCCCATTACGTTTGGTGCATATAAGACAAAGCAGTCTGAATTGGTTTCACTATACTGGCTTTTCCAAGTTAAAAATAAACCCAGAATTTTGAAAGTAGGACACTTTTGGCGGGCCCCCACTGGGCTAAAAATAGTACGGTTCGGCTATTGTTGCATTACAACAACTGAGCAGTCAATTCCTAGCAGACAATTATGATAGCATACAATTTCAGCACTCATGTCGACGTATGTTTTCCGCATTACCATAGTTTGACACCCAATAGCCGATGTATTGTTCGTGCTGGGGTGTCGTTAAATATTCATTCATGTCGATATTATAAACATCGGACTCGTACGCCTTTCGATTGTTACCTGTATTTCACACTTTTAAACACACTGTTATGCTAATTTTTATTATTCAC
>JAECMU010141908.1:1055-18495 GCA_016106625.1 Dracogyra subfuscus | reverse complement strand
TCTGACTATTTATTGCAGGGTTTTTTGACTGGAGGGGGTTTTGACCGAGGGGTTTTTGACCGAGGGGGTTTTGACCGAAGGGGGTTTTCACCTGGATTCGTTATAGTCTGGGCTCAGATTACAGTTATCTTCCCATTTGGTTGTCCAAATTCCGGAAATTTGACCATGCAAGTAGTCTACTGTTTGACTGTGATTATTTCATGGCAGACAGCTATGAAGTGGCAACTACTAGTATTTGACTGCAGTGACAGGGGAGAGCGTGTAGTTTGTAAACATGTGTAACTTGTTGACATTGAACTTGAAGACTTGGTAATTCCGGCCCATGCAAAAGTAGTGCTTTTTGTGTAAAATGGCTGGTTTAGAGGGTGTGTTTGTTTAAACCAATATGCTGGGAGAAAGAGCTGGACAATAGGGTCTGTCCTTTTCAGGGTACATACAAAAATCAACGGGCCTGCTGATATTAATAAAAATGTTATAGCCACTAAGGCTATATAGAAACATACGGCAAAATTAATTGTGGTCTGAGGCTGTCCGTTTCAGAAACATTTAGATTATGCAAATGAGGTAAATATAAACGGTGTTCCATGCTTGTTAGATCTCACTATACAGATGTCATCTGCCATTGAAACTCATGTTAAATTGCCCAACTTCAAATGAAGATTGCCAATAGAACGGGTTCTCGTTGGCACTAACAACACAGGCAACATACACCACTGCAAATATACATTATATAAGCATTTATTTTAACTCCAAAATTGTAACATTTCTGTCTCAGTTTTTTGCTATATCAGGGTTCGAACTTAACGGTCGCCTGATCGCCCCTGGCGACTGAAACCGCCGACAGGCGACTGAAAACCCACAGTAAGGTTGCCCGCCTGGCAACCGATTTGTTTATATATATATATATATATATATATATATACAGTGGACTCTGTCTAATCCGGATCTCTGTGTAAACCGGTCCATTTCTAAAGTCCCGCCCAGCTACCGTTAAACTCTTAGGCATAAATCTCTGCCTAATCAGGATTCTGTGTATTCCGGACTTCGGACCTAAAATCAAGAACGAAAGAACCGTTCATGTATTAATTACCTTTGTCTACACCGGTTTCGGGTTTACCGAAACGACGGGCTTCTTAATTAGTGGAACAATGATCGCCAATTATCAAGGAATCGGGACGCCGTCGCAAGATCAAATACAAAACGTAATCCCAGTAGTGTGAATATAACTCTTATTACGGCCACCCGTGAGATCAGTCGGATTAAAATTAGTGTGTGTGTTGATACCCTGTGTTTGCGATCTCATATACTAGTCCATGTTGTAATGATAAAAGCACATATTATAATCTCGTGGATTCACGTTGGTGTGAGAACTGAGCTTCCGTTTTCAGAACAACGTCAAGATGACCGTAAACGGGATGACTGCCAGCCAATACATATCGCATGCAGTGTGTAAACACCAAGGTGTTAGGTCTTTGAAACACATAAATATTTGGTGACACAATGTGACACTTGTTAAAACTACCATGTCCTTGTGCTATTTGATGTGTATTAAATCAATAAATTAATTATTCATTTTACGTTTTATGTTTTATGTGTTGAGAGGTTTTGCAATTTAAAAATATTTTTATGGTCTTTGAAATGATCGATTGAAAGTCTGGCTTGCGGTTTTTCCCAACAATCCGTGGGTTCATTCAAATGTCACTGCTGATCGCGAGTCGTCGATCATTCAAGAAATATAACTCTGGCTAAACCGGTCCTCTGTATAAACCAGACTATTTCAACGGTACGAAGCGAGTCCGGTTTAGACAAGAGTCCACTGTATGTATATATATATATATATATATATATATATATATATATAATTTTTTTGATTTTTTTTAAATTCTCTTATAATGTGTTTGCAATATTGTTGGGGGGGGTAAAAATATTATTTGGGCAAGTAAAAATAGTCCCGGGCAAGTGAAAGTGCTTTCACCACTTGCCCGGATGGAAACTCAAAAGAAAAGTTAAGCACTGGCTGTAGTACTGGTCCGAACAGGTGGTTCATTAACCGATTCACTCTGGCTGTTACTTGCGCTACATACCCATGTCCCAAAAGGTCTATGTACAATATTACAAAATAACATGGACAAAATACAGCCAAAAGGCTTACCATTAAATATACATATTGTTTTAATTCTTCACAGACTAAGAAAGGAAGGAAGGAAGGAAATGTTTTAACAACACTCAACACATTTTATTAAAAATTATTTACAGTTATATGGTATCAAGACATATGGCTAAGGGCTAAGGACCACATAGATACTGAAAGAGGTACTCTGCGGTCGCCACTTCATGGGCTACTCTTTTCGATTAGCAGCAAGGGATCTTTTATATGCACCGTCTCATAAACAAGATGGCACATACCACAGCCTTTGATGTACTAGTTGTGATGCAATGGCTGGAATGAGAAATAGCCCAATGGGCCCACAGACAGGGATTTATCCAAGACCAAAACGAGCGAGCGCTTTACCACTGGTCTACATCCCGATCCCGCAGACTAACGTCACTAAGGTGACACGAGTGTATCCAAAGGTGTAGATTATTCAGGCACCTTCACCCCAACCCTCCGAAGGACTTTCCTATGGCACTGTCACATACCCAAACTCTATTTCTTATAAGTATTTATAACGTCCTTTATATGTGACAGTGCCAAAGTAAAGCTGTACCTCAGTTTGTTATTATTAAAAATTCGAGTAAACGCGGATATGCAATTATATCATTATATGCATATTCAATTTGATTCATTTAGGGTTATCTTCTCTTCCATTACCGAGCACGCCTTTCCGTCAAATTAAACCACCTTTATAAATAAAGATATCCCTTTGAAACATGCACACTATACAAATATTTACGTATTTTGAAAAAATAAATAAACTAAAACGCAAATTCGAGAAACGCATTACGGTTAGCAAGTCCTTTAGATTAATTTATCTTCCTTCTAAACCGGCATGAAAATGTCTTGTCAACAGATGGCGCTACGATTACGTAAAAGACTACTTTCTGACCGCTATTCGTAATTTCCTAGTACGATGCAGATAATAACGAAATAGTGGTCTTGGTGGTGTCAGTATTTGCTGCATGAATGATTTAAAAATTATGCAATAGGTCCTGATTCGAGCACACTTTTCTTAGCTGTTTATAATACGGATAAGGCCGCTTTCTTAACACAAACATGATTCAAATTTCCAAATCAAATCAAATCATTTATTTATATATGAATCATATAAACATGGCATAGTATTAGTATACATTGGACAACATACATAATTAGAATATAAAATGGTAAAATCAGACACATGGTAATAATAATGATGACAATGATTATATACGTGTAATAGTTATATGACATGTACACTTAATGTGTGCAGCGACGAGTGTGTCACCAAGGGTGTATACGTGTTTATTCAAGTTGATGTTGTAGTAGAGGGTCTGGTAAGTTCATTTTACCTATGGTTGAACATTTCATAGAAGAATTGCCCAACAGTTAGAGTTACTTGTTCTGGGCTGTCAAAAAGGAAAACACATTTTTCCAGTTCAGACAGAGATGTGAACTCATAGCATATTTGACCGACTTTATAGTAAAGTATTTTTCTTAGATGCATATTTATTGGACATCGAGTCAAAAAATGAATCTCATCTTCTAGTTCTTTTTGGCAAAGCATATACGGTCGTTTCTATGGATATTCCTATAACGTCCTACCTCTATTTTCAGTCTGTGCGCACATAAACGTAGTTTTGTGAGAGCTTGTCTAAAATTATTAAAAAATTTTTTATATATATATATATATATATATATTTCAAGTAATTTTCCATTTCAATATATTTTCCAATTAAGGTTCAAACACGCTGTCCCGGACACACAACTCGGAATAGTCTGTCCAGTACAGTGGGTTAGTGATGATGATGATAACTAGTTTAACATGCCTATATACCACCAAGGTTTCGAACACGCCCATCCCGTGTCCGGCCTCCGATAAGATCGGTGGCCTGACTCGGAATGGAGGAGTGGGTTAATGATCAGTTATTAGTGAGAGAGAAGTCGGTGCAGTGGCCTTACACCTACCCAATCGGCCATGGGTCGTTAAAACTCGCTCTGTATGGGTGTCAGCACCGGAAGGCGAACCAACCTTAAGTCCGATGGCTTAACTACTAGGCTACACCTCTGAGATCGGTTACAACAAAACATTTTGAACCACGTACATGTCCACGAAACATTTTGTCTATCCTTTTATAAAGGAAGGAAATATTTTATTTGTGCCTAACGACGCACTCAATACATTTTATTTACCGGTATATGATGTCGGAAATATGGTTAAAGACCACACAGATATTGATAGAGGAAATCCGCTGTCGCCACTTCATGGACTACTCTTTTCGTTTAGCAGCAAGGAATCTTTTAGATGCACCATCCCAGACCGACCGCGCATCAAGCGAACACTTTACCACTGGGCTACGCCCCCTCCCGAAACGTTTAGTATGCACAAAGTAAAATCAAAGCAAAAGTTATATTATATGGTCCTTAGACTGTACGAACAGTATATATATTTTAAAGATATGTTATATATTTTGAGTATTAGTATTATTATTATTATTATTATTATTTTTTTTTTTTAACGACGCACTCAACACATTTTAACTACGGGTATATCGGCGTCGGACATATGGTTATGTCGAGAAAAACCCCAGTGGTTAGCTGACGGGGATCGATCCTAGACCGACCGCGCATCAGGCGGGCACTGTAGGCCTACCACTGGGCTACGCTGCCCGCTTTTATTTTAGAAGACAAAAATGTAATTGGCCGAGCTATAACATTTTAAAACAAACAATACATTTTTTTTTTCGGAATGTGGCTATAATGTGCAACTTTGACAAAGAACTCTTATATGCGGCACAGACACGACGTGTAGATTTGAATTTGCGGGTCTTTGTTACTTCATTATGACCGGAAGTGTTTTATGTTTCCAGCTGCACCTTTAGGGCCTATTTTAGTGAGCAAGATAACATTTTTAATGTCTAATACGTTATAATTTAAAAACAACAAGAACATGATGCCTATTAGCTTTTACCTGTCCATTTTAATATATATTTTGCAGGGCCTATAATAGGCTAAATGCATGATGGTTATTCATCCGAGCGGTATCGGGTCAAAGCGTACCCAAACTGAAACGTAACAAACCAAAACACCCATTTTCAGTCCTCCGAAGATTATCCTAATCATTTTTCGAATTTGGATTCATTGTTACAATTACGACTGCAGATAAATAAATATAAAAAAAGATTAAAAAAACAGTAGTTTTGAGGTAGTCAATAGCAGTAGGTACTGATTGTGAAGATTAAAAAAAAAAAAAAACATTTCGAACACTGGCATGCTGAACGCTCGTGCAATGTCAAAGGTCACTTATTGGACCCTTTTTTTGGCTTCATACATAATAAATAAAATATAACCAAGGGTAATTCTTTGATATGATATATTTGACAAAAAGTACTTGTTGTTTCTTTCATCTTTTAAAACAAATTTAATATTTTGACCAGAATTATGAAAGCGGGCAGCGTGGCCCAGTGGTACAGTGCCCGCCTGATGCACGGTCGGTCTAGGATCGATCCCCGTCAGCTGACCACTGGGTTTTTTTCTCGACATAACCATATGTCCGACGCCGATATAACCGTAATTAAAATGTGTTGAGTGCGTCGTTAAACAAACCAAAAAAAAAGAAGAAAGAATTATGAAAAAAGAAAAGAAAGGAAGGAAATGTTTTATTTAACAACACACTCAACACATTTTATTTACGGTTATATGGCATCGGACATATGATCAAGAACCACACATTGAGAGAGAAATCCCACTGTCACTACTTCATGGGCTATTGTTTTCGATAAGCAGCAAGGGATCTTTATGTGCACCATTCCACAGACAGGATAGTACATACCACAGCCTTTGTTACCCCAGTTGTGGAATACTGGCTGGAATGAGAAATAGCCCAATGGGCCCACTGACGGGAATCAATCCTAGATGGATTACTCCTTGGGTGCTGAAATCCGCCCCCTCCCCCCCCCCCCCCACACACACACACTTAAGATAATCTTAGGACTAAGATAGTTTCATGGAAAGGGGTCCCTGGTATGTGTATACTTTTACATTTGGGTAAATTTTGACTTTTATTCATCCGAACATTTTAATTATAATGTGACTTGATCAGTAATAATGAATTGAACTTTTTATTTCAGGTAATTGTTTATCACTATGAGCCGTGGAAGAAGACCAGGTTTTCGTTCTGGAGAGTCTGTTTTGGCAGGTACCATACATAAAGTAATGATAAATAAAGTGCAGATAGCATGAGACCATGCTGGGTTTTTTGTTTTTTCATTCATTAAAAAAATTAGACCATACCTAATTATAATTAAATTTCTGTTACATTCATTACAAATTAACATCATCCCATTGCCAGTCCAGTCGTAGCATTTCTCGATGAACATGAAAATAACATCGGGGAATGTCATATCATGTCAATTTATATTGGTATCTTGTCTTGAGCGTTGTTGTTTAGAAGAAAAATATGAACTTTTAGTGTTATTATTAGTAAGTATGTTTCAACTTTTATTGTACAGTTTATCTGTTATTTCTGGGTATGGAAAAACAAATCTGCAAACTTAAATAAAAACAACCTCAAAACAAAAACAACCCCAAACATTTGCTACAAACATTCAAAAAGACAAAGAATTTTTTTAGTTTTTAGACATTACAAAAATGAATGATGATGAGATGAATGGTAAAGCTGCAGTATTTCCATTTCAGTATGGGACTACTTGTTAGTTGAGCTATCTCGGTATTACCCGTGCCCAGGGTGCACAGAATCTGCAGTGCATGCCGGGTGATCATCCCCCATACACTCATAATCACACCCGTGAAGTGGTTAAATTTAGATGTATGTGGCCTTCTTCCAATTGAGCCTACCACTCTGGGTTGGAGCCGGTACAGGGCTTCTGGGATTTTTATAAAATCCGCTAGCCATTGGATTAGTGATCATGCACCTAAAAAGGGAGATCTAGCTTTATAACACTTAACAATGGTGTCGGGGCAGACTATTCATATTTACAAAATAGACTTAACTGCAACATTTTAACTTCTTTTTTTCTTTTTTTCCCCCCCACTAACCGTCAGGCATGACAATATTAGTAATTTACTAGCCCAACATTTAATATCACTAGCCATGAGAGTGGGGCTACCATAATCTAGAAGCCCTATGGTACTGACATGAAAAATCCTTTGCCTCAGGTGGGATACGAACCCATTACATACCAAGCAGTGTCTGATGGCATAACCACAACACTACCTAGGCCAATTAACCTTTTTTTTGGTTCATATCACAATGAACTAAAAAAGAAATAACAGACAGTCTTTTAAAAAGATTGACTTATTATTCCATCAGTGGGCTTTTATACAATATATTTTACTTTAATGAACATTTTGTTTAGTTAGTGAGATACAGATATTCAGATTACAGCAAACTATTGGTTTAAGGTAGGCCAATCTTAAATACAGGTAAATATGGTAAGTATGGCGTTGTTCAGGGCATGTGTTTCTTATCAATTCATATAGGATCATCAAACCTTTTATTCCGGTACAACTTGAGATGGCGGTGTTGCGCATACCATAGCTAGGTTACCACGACCTACTTTTCTGCCATTCCTGCACATCCTTGTCCAGGCCATATCTTTCTTTTCAGTTCTTATAGAATCATCAAACCTTGTATTCCATTACAACTTTGGATGGTGGTGTGTCACATACAATAACCAGGTCACTGCGACCTACTAACTGACATATCATGTACCTTACAGGGTCGTTACTCTTTTTGTTTCTTTTTTTTTCTTCTGTTTTAGCCTTTCAGGATTTGATATATGCCAATATATAACTTATATACAAGTATAAATAATGAATATTTTATACAATATTGTAGATAACGAAATGGAAGTTGAAGCTCAGATGCTGGAGTTGAAACAAATGAAAGAGGAGCTGATGCTCCGAGAAAGCCAGCTTTTACGTTTAAAGAGTCGGCAACAGAGCCTGGAAAATGGTTTGATGCTGAAGGGCAGAGGAAGAGGTTGGTCATCTGTCAGCAGAATATTTAATCAGAAATAGTTTAAAAGATTAAAAGTGGTAAGGAGACTGAAGTTTATTTAATGACACCCCAGCACATTTCAAGCAATCCGGTTTTCTGCCAGAAAATAATTTGAGAGTACGTAATAAAACCAAAACGGACCTGAAGGGCCCGTACTAAGGTTTTAAATGTGTTAAAATTGGACACAGTTCTCACACTATAATCTGCATACAGATATATTAATTAAAGCAGCATTCCCTGGAATATTTGTATTATTTAAGCATATAGAACCAAAATATCCCATTACGTTTGGTGCATATAAGACGTCTGAATTGGTTTCACTACACTGATTTTTCCAAGTTAAAAATAAACTCAGAATTTTGGAAGTGGGACACTTTCGGTGGGTGCCCACTGGTCTAAAAATAGTACGGTTTGGCTATTGTTGCATTACAAAAACCGAGCAGTCAATTCCTAGCAGACAATTACGCTAGCACTAGCAGACACTCATGTCGACATTCTAAACATCGGACTCGTACGCCTTTCGATTGCTACCTGTATTTCACACACTTTTAAACACATTGTTATGCTAATTTTTATTATTCACTACAACTTAAGAATTTTAGAGTTTTAAAGAGTATCTTTGTATAAAAACAACACAAAAATAAAATAAAAACCACGACTCATTTTCACAGTCTTACTGTTACTAATATCAGTATAAATACAACTTAACCGTTTTATTAAGCACTTATATAATATCTGAAGTATCATTTTATATAAATCCTTCTGTACTATGGTAATATAGGATGTCCAACTTGTTTCGTATAAATTACACCACAACACACATTATAAAAGGTGTACGAGTCCGGGGTTTAGAATGTCGCCATGCGTGTCTGCTGCTAGCATAATTGACTGCTAGAATCCATACGGTATTACAAAATGGCGAATATTGTTTTAACTGGCTAGTAAGCATTTGACAATATGCATTAATAACGGTAACTCGTGAGTGAATTAAAATTGCAATTATGCTTGTATTTGAACTTAGAACTTGACTGTATACTACTGAAACCAGACAATGCAGCTTTAATTATAGGGATTTTAACAGTGCAATTTTACCCTCTGTACCCACTGGCAGAGACCATAGCTATGGCTGTTTGGTGTTTAACTGTGTAAAAAGTAAGAAAAGAAATCTGCTGCTGTGACAAGGTTCAACTTATTTATGAATAGGAAATAATATTTTTAATTTATACCTGCAGGATAATACATACTACAGTGGTTTGCTGGATATCTGCTAGTTGATGCAATATAAATCACTAGAAATATCATTTGTGCATACAAATATAAAATAATATTGGGGTTTCCAGTTTTGTTAATAAACAATATGATTTTTGAAACGGTGCATTCTATTTATTTGATCACCACTAGCTGAATTTACAAAGCCTGTCTTTCTTGAACACAGGTGTTTAAGCTTTATAAATTCATCCCCATGACTTTACGAAAATCTTACTATAATTTTGACAGGTATGGGTCGTGGATTACTTGGAATGGGACCAGACAGACACAGTGACCTGGGCCCCCCTCCATTTGGTATGGGGCCACAACCATTTGGAATGGGGCCACAGCCATTTGGAATGGGACCACAGCCATTTGGAATGAGGCCTGGTAATATGGGACCTCCATTCTGCAAGAGACCTCTCAATCCAGTGGATGACTTTGCCATAGGTTCAAAGAGAGCCAGATTTACTGATGAGGTAGTTTTTACAAGTATACTAGTCGCAACAAGTTAAGGGCCAGTATCAAATTTTACCTTACTTTTTCAAAAATAAACAAGGGGCAATAATAGTTAATGAAAAGTAGGTCACAGACTTGGGGGGGGGGGGGGGAAGCATACCAGATTGCATGTACACGAGCATTTTAATCACAGCTGGTTTGGTTGCCAGTAGAAAATGTATAAAAAATCCAAGATTGTTTCAACTTTTCAAACGTTTTTCTAACTAGGCAGGGCACCTGTCTGAAAACTGCATGGTGGATGTGAAACTCCTTTTTTATCTTAACACTTTTTAATCTTTGATTAGGTTTGGTATATAATAAATTTCTTTACAATAACCATGCCACCAAAACTTAAGCTGAGCATTCTGGACTGTGGTCGAGCCCTGCCATGTCTGAATGATAGCATTTTCATCAGGCAAGTAGTGAGATGCCTGCAAGTGAGCCATTCCGTCATCCATTAACTGCAAGTGCATTTCCATACCACTGACACAGCCAATGGGCTACATTTTTCAGACGCAGTGTCCATGTGGCCCCTACTTTCTTGTGAAGTCCCTTTGTCTATGGTTTAAGGGAAAATAGTGTGAGTAAATTGTACTTGGGATATGTTTTCAGTCCACTGTTAAATTAATTTATTAGAACCCACAAAACACTGAGGTAAAATTTTATTCCTGGACGGAGAAGCCGGTCGAGGCCAGCTTTTGCGCCCAGGACAGGCGTGCCCTACAACAGCTTGCTCTGAATATGCACATAAAACCCTATGACATGACCGAGATAAATCCCTGAGATCGCATAGATTATAGCTATATGTCCAAAGAGAACCAGATTTGCTATTGAGGTAAATGTTAAATACTTAATGACACAACATAGATATTGTACATTATAGCCATGCATTTGATTAAAGTAAAACAAGAAAGGTAAAATGTTTTGAAAAATGTTGCAAAATTATTTTAAAAGTAGACTTTGAAGAAGATATTTTGAATAATATAGAAAAAAAGAGAGTAAAAAATAGTACTACTGGAAATATATCCGATTTTTTAAAAGAATAATATTATTTTACAATTCTGTTGTATTTTTATCGTAAAGATTAACATAATTAAAGTAAGGTTTGTGAGTAATAAATACTATTTTAGAATATCTAATTCATCTCACTAATACATGATTTTCAAACTGTTCAAGCTTAACTTCGAACATTCTATTTCATGTTTCCTTTTAATTGTTTAAAAACAAAAGTTACTGGAGCTTTTGTTTGTTAAGCCTCATAGATTATTTGGGCTACGGAAGTTTGAATTTATTATTAGTCCATGTGACCTGCCAGGCTAACAAAGCTTGAATTTCGAAGACTCTTCAGTTTAAACCTTTCTACAAAGCTTGACTGTTTGAAGGATACAGTTGATGTCACTGTAACTTATGAAGATACAGTTTACTTAGTGATAACAAAATATATACTTATGAAGATACAGTTTACTTAGTGATAACAAATATCTGTGAAGATTGGGTTTTAGTTCAGGCTATGGAGTGTTATACTGGAGAATCCATATCAAGTCATAATGAAGACTATATTTTTAAGCTACCAAAGCTTACACTTTTGTTTGACACCCAATGGCTGATATTTGTTTCATGCAAGGTTGTTGTAAAACAAAGACTTTCCGTTATTCATTTAAAAAACATCAGTTTGCCAAGTTCAACTGAAGTTCTTTGGAGCTATCACAGCGTATTCTGTGAAGGATTTAATTCTTAGCTATGGAAGCTTGTTTATGTGTGGTTTTTTAATCTTCATGTTTTAAAGATTAAAATTACCACGAATCAACCATGGTTTGACCTACCAAGCTACAAAAGCTTGAACAGCTTATGACCAAGCTACAAAAGCTTGAACAGCTTATGACCAGGCTACAAAAGCTTGAACATCTTATGACCAGGCTACAAAAGCTTGAACTGCTTATGACCAGACTACAAAATCTTGAACGTCTTATGACCAGGCTACAAAAGCTTGAACGTCTTATGACCAGGCTACAAAAGCTTGAACTGCTTATGACCAGGCTACAAAAGCTTGAACGTCTTATGACCAGGCTACAAAAGCTTGAACGTCTTATGACCAGGCTACAAAAGCTTGAATGTCTTATGACCAGGCTACAAAAGCTTGAACGTCTTATGACCAGGCTACGAAAGCTTGAACTGCTTATGACCAGACCACAAAAGCTTGAACTTCTTATGAAGACTCTGAAAAATTAAATACACTGTCTTGTTATTTGAGGCTGAGATAATAAGATATTTAAGCTATGAAGGCCTGGACTTACAAGAATGTAATAATTATTCTTAATTGTTTGTCATTTACCAAGATCATTGAGATTCGTTGGAGCTATTGCAGCTTGTGCTTTGAAAAGTTTACTACTTTTATTTCTTAATAAGAATCTTGTAAAAATACAAAGGTACTGATTGACAAAAGTCTGATTTTGAAGGAATTAATAAGCTTACTGTTAGGACATTTTAGAGCCACAAAAATGGATCTTGTTTTCAGTCTGTAGATATATGAGTGATCACCTCTTAGCAATGTTCCCAGCTACTGAAGCTTGAGTCATTTTGTTTCCATTACTACGTAGACATACTAAGTGACCAAAGCCATGCAATATAATAGTATTTCAACATTTTCACCAAGAGCAGCAAGGATATTGTCAGGCTCTCAGTCGTCTGTAGACAAAACCGTTGTGCAAGTTCTGTGAGGATAGGATCTGTATATTGTCTGTGTCTTTCATGTCTTGCAGTTTGCCATCACTTGACAAACAGGCTTCACACTCTTCAAATCTGACACAAGTCCTAGATGGAGACAACTTTGAGATGAAGGTTTTAGCTCGCATATTTTACCAAAGGATTGCTTGTACATGTATATCATAATGAAACAATGAATATGGACATGTTTTATTGATGTATACAACCTGACATGGATCTAAATATGGGAACAGTGTTTTGGCTCAGTCAAAAGATTGCATGGCCATAACCTTTGATGCCCAATAGTGGGAGTTTTGTTTGTGCTGGGGGTATCTTCCATAGTGGGAGTTTTGTTTGTGCTGGGGGTATCTTCCAGCATTCATTCACATGTATGTGACTGGACAAACAGTCTGCGAGAACAAATGTAGGATGAAATGGATTTCAGATAAAACAAGAAACAAGACAGAAATGTGGTATAAGCAGTTGTGGCTGTGATGTGACATTGTGGATTGGTGTGGTACAAAACCAAAGATGAATGGTTCAGAATATATCAAGTCGTCATGTAGAAGAATGGTGAATAATTTACTTCACATCTTTGATGTCAGAGTTGTGGCAAATCATATTACAGTGTAGGATCTTTTATTTATAATTAATGCCACTCCCACTTTGTTTTGCATTTTGACTACGGCTCCAGTTATTCAAGTTTTTAAATTTTATATTCAGTCTAGAACATGTTGGCTAATGATACATATTAAGATGTTTTTTCTAAACAAGATTAATTATTGTTACAAAAGTTTCTTTTAAAATGCATGGATGTTATAAATATAATGAAGTAGGATCTGACCATAACCCAGTATATCATCACAAACACATCTTAGTTCTTGAATATAAATAAAACCCCATATGGGACAATGTTTCAAAATCTTAGGTTTCCTGAAGTCTTTTCATATGTTTTTTACCTAGATAACAGATTGTTTGGTTACACAACTTTTATTTGTGTAACCAGTGGGTTAATCTGTACATATGTGTACTATAGTCCAGCACTACATTCATGTTCCAAATATATTTTAAACAAACTGATTTTGCGATGAGGTAGTGTTTTTCAATTTGAATACTGATGTCTTGCATATATCCCAAAATCGGTCTAAAATATGTTTTGATTTATTTATATCAATCAATATCCATGATCTTTGTGGCTTTTAATTTTTAAATGTAACACTTCAGCATGTAATTAATTGGTGGTTTGTGTGAATTTAAATTTGCATAACTGACACACAGACAGAAAAACAGTTTGCATGCAAAATTGTACTTTGAAACGTTGCATTGTAGTAATTTCCTTGTTTTAATAATCCTTTAAGTACATGCTTCATAAAGATTTGATAGCATATAATATCCCTGAGTTTGAACAACATCTATTTCATAACTAATACTACACAATTTTTCTTCCAGCTTGGTCCACGTCCTATGCCACCAAGGTATCTCATTGTTAATTGATTTATTGTAACTAATAATTAGTTTTTTTATATTTTAAATAATGCCTCCTCATGCACTTGACAGAAACATGCAAACATTAAATTAATTTATACACAACCATCTTATGGAATATAAATACATGGCTGCTCAAAACAGGCATAATTTTTACTATGTTAGATGAATTTTTTGAGTAAAAAAATGTCCTGTTACATACATGTGCAGTACTGACAGTATTTAAAACAGCTGCAAATATCGATCAACACCTTTTTTAAAAGCACAATGGATGATATATATACAGGATTCATACACATACAGGATTTGCTTTTGGGGGAGGCGGTGTATAAATAAAAATAAAAAATC
This sequence comes from Dracogyra subfuscus, assembly GCA_016106625.1. Lineage (NCBI taxonomy): Eukaryota > Metazoa > Mollusca > Gastropoda > Neomphalida > Peltospiridae > Dracogyra > Dracogyra subfuscus. The sequence continues at coordinate 4,054 of JAECMU010141908.1, read as the reverse complement.
TTTGTGAGTGTTAACATTGTAAAAGGAGATCACCATTGTAAATCATAGTTTAAAAAGTGGATCTTTCAGGGGAGGTGCATGCACACCTGGAACACCCTCCCGTGGGTTCACGCCTGATAAACAACATGCCTTTTAGTTTACTTTGACATACAGTACTGGTTTATCAGTGTTTCTCTAGTACATATGATCATATTCTTTAACTAAACTGACGATCAAAAGAAAGAACCAATTATGTTTTTAAAGTATTACATTTTTTATTTATTTTTTATTTAATGACGTACACATTATAATTACGGTTATATCGGCGTTGGATATATGGTTATGTTGAGAAAAACCCCAGTGGGCTATGCACAAATGATGCAATTGTTATATTTTGAAAGTATAATAATTTGGCGATAAATAAACACGAGTATACTCAATAAAACCCATGTAATGATAATATTACAGTTCACAACACCACTAGGGGTGAAATGTGCAATTTCATAAAAGATCACTCATAATGAAGGTGAATAAATTTGACCACAAAGAACATGTTTCAATAGCATGTATGTCCACCATTTGCAAGTATGCAAGCATGGACCTGATGTCGGACAGATTTCCGTCAATGACAATACATTCTGTCCGCTATTGGCCACATATATTGCAACAAACCATCACAGATCCACCACCAAATGGTTCAGTCTCCTGAACACAGCCCGGAGCTGTTGTCTCTCCTACACGTCGGTATATCCGAGTCCTGCCGTCAGCTCTGAATAACTGGAACCTTTCATCAGAAAAGAGTACACGTTACCAGTTCCGATGTTGCCAATGTTGAAACTGATGTTCCCAACATAAATGTCAAAGTCAATGTTGCCCCTCTGAATGGTCGATAGGCCCTGATACCATGCTGTCATCGACGACGTACAGTGTGACGACATGGCCAAGGCCATTTGCTGCAGATGATGTCACAGTGAGGAATCTGTTACATAAGTGTAAGGATGCAGAGATGTCGGTCCTTGTTGGCTGTTGTGACGCAGGGTCTTCGAATCCAGTTCATGGTCTGTCTGCAGCCGGGCCAGTCACCCTGTACCACTGTATCAACCTGGTGATTGTCAGTTTTGTGCAATTCAGGATTCTTGCCACATGGGCATAACTCGCATCCAACTACATCATACCAATAGCTCTCTCTTTTTCTTCATCAGTTCTCTGGTGTTTTACTGCTGACAGAGGCAAGTTCTATGTTCTACCTGTATATGCACAAGTATCATGTTTCTCGTGCAGTATAAATTTGATGAATAAACTCATTTTGCACCTGCGGCATCATCCAAATGCAGTAATGTGCGACTATACATCATTGATTGCATTATAACGAAAAATACTGGAACCTATCTAACCTTCCATGAATGTGTACTGTGTTTATTTATCATAAAATTAATTTGTATACTTTCTTTTGAACATCAGTTTAGGTTTTTATTAATATTAAAATTACGCATTTTTCATTTGTTAAAGTGTCAGTATGTGTTGGTGGTCCGGGTATGCATCTTTCCAATACATAAGGCTCTTGTTGGAGTTTACTCTACCTTTAAGTTTGAACTGTTACCAAAACCAGCTTAGGTTTAAAATTATATTTAATATCTAAATTTATTTACTTTTGTCTGGAGCTAATATTCATTACTGTTAAAAAATACTGTTAATTATTTGTCTAAATATTACCAATATAAGTGTATATAAATGTTGCTGATATTGAATGTCCTTCAGCTTATAAATGTCCATTTATGATTACAAATTGTGACAATAATTGTCTGTCATTCGTGTAGAGTACACACTTATTGTGATATCTGTGGAACTGAAGTGATGGACCTCCCATGGAACCAGCATGTCCGTGCACAAGAACATAAGGTAAGAATTGACAAAAGATGTATAATACATTGCATAAAAATAGTATGGAAAAAAAGAAAGAAATGCTTTATTTAACTACGCACTTAACACATTTTATTAACGGTTATATGGCGTAAGACATATGGTTAAGGACCACACAGATTTTGAGAGGAAACCCACTGTTGCCTCTTCATGGGCTACTCTTTTCCGATTAACAACAAGGGATCTTTTATTTGCTCTTCCCACAGACAGGATAGCACAAACCATGGCCTTTGTTGAACCAGTTATGGATCACTGGTTGGTGCAAGTGGTTTACACCTACCCATTGAGCCTTGTGGAGCACTCACTCAGGGTTTGGAGTTGATATCTGGATTAAAAATCCCATGCCTCGACTGGAATCCGAACCCAGTACCTACCAGCCTATAGACCGATGGCTAACCACAACGCCACTGAGGCCGGTTAAAAATAGTATGGAGTACTTTTGTTTTTAAAATATGTCTTATAAAATTGTCTTTTCACAAGTTACACATCCAGCTCTGATAAGTTTGTTTTACATTTAAATGCATTGGGCCATGTTTGATTGATGTGATACTAATGAGATGCTTAGTGACTGGTTCCCAGTATGAAGTTTTCCACTGTAAGATCTCAAAAAGGAAGGAAATGTTTGATTTAATAATGCACTCTAACACATTTTATTTATGGTTATATGGCATCGGACAACACAGATAGTGTCACCACTTCATGAGCCACTCTTTTTGATTAGCAGCAAGGGATCTTTTATATACACCATCACATAGACATGATAGCACATACCATGACCTTTGATGTACCTGTCGTGGTGCACTTGCTGTTGCGAGAAGTAGCCCAATAGGCCCACTGATGGGAATCAATCCCAAACCGACCGTGCATCAAGCACTGGGCAACATCCCGCCCCTATTTCATAATGGAACAAATGAAATTATATTAGCAAGATGTTTTTTTCTTTTTAATGTTACCTCAGGTCTCACTACACAGATGCCATCTGCAATTAAAATTCATTTTAAATTGCCCAAATTGCCAATAGAATAGGTTCTCTTTGCCAATAACAATGTGTGTGTGTGTGTGTGTATATATATATATATATATAGAGAGAGAGAGAGAGA
>JAECMU010141823.1:5163-24589 GCA_016106625.1 Dracogyra subfuscus | reverse complement strand
TATAAAAGGGAAAACACTTGTTGAGGAGGACAGGTAATGTATCAATAAAAGAGAAAACACTTGTTGAGGAGGACAGGTAATGTATCTATAAAAGAGAAAACACTTGTTGAGGAGGACAGGTAATGTATCTATAAACGAGAAAACACTTGTTGAGGAGGACAGGTAATGTATCTATAAAAAGGAAAACACTCCCAAGTTTTTTCTATTCTCAGTATAAAACTTCATGTGATTGCTCGACTAGCTACATTTCAGGATAGTGATTTATTTTTAGCTTGCCTTCATTTTGCTCATGACAAAACTGATAATTATACTACAATTGTGTTTGTATTATACTGCTTGTGTAGGAATGTAAAGAGAAAGGCGAAGACTATGACAGAACGAAGGTGTTGGAGGTTGGTGCTGACGAGGCAGAGAAATGGGATCGGAAGAAGAAGAAGAAGAACCCAGACACAGGATTTGCAGGTAATTTTGTGACACGAACACAAAACTCTATTTTCATGCCCCTGTATCACAGACACTCCAAGACAGGCACAAGGTAGACAACTCTTTTAGCAAAATGTAAATCCTCATCATATTATCTGATTATCTGAATGTAAATCCTCATCATATTATCTTTTGACATCCTATAGCCGATTATTAAATAATTGATGTGTTCCTGTTGTGTCGTTAAACAAAACAAACTTCAGGTTATCTGTCCCAGGTTAGGTCATTGGCCATGCCAGAGATCAGACCTGGGACAGACGTGTCTGAAACCTGTGGTATAGGGACATGAAAATAAGAGTTCCATATAGCTGAGATGTGTGCCCAGGACCGTGTGCTTAAACCTTAATTGGATATAAGCATGGAAATAAGTTGAAAGAAGAAGTCTTACTAAAGTTTATGATCAACTGAACAGCTTTCTATTTTTTTTTATCTATTAAAATGTTTGTTAATGAGATAAAATAATGAAAAGGTATCCAGTAATACTGAGTACTTAACTGTAATTATTTTATTTATGTAGATTTTGAACAGGCAACCCACAGACAGTATCAGCGTTTGACCAAACAGATGAAACCTGACATGAACGAGTATGGAAGACAGAAGAATAAGTTGTAAGTCACTTAAATATACATCATACATGTCTCTTTTATTTGGGCCAGATATATGGGAAGAGGGTGAAGTTGCTGACACCATTTTTTGTCTCAGCTTTATGAACCAAAAATATGAAATATAGGTATTACTTTTCCAGTGGCATGGTCATCAACTTTTGGGATAAAGGTTTGCATTTAGGTCCTTTTCTCACACAAAAATAAGTCTTAGATCAGTGAAATGTGGTTTATTTTTGCCAGTATGTATGTTATCACAGTGCACCGAAAATGGTAAGCAAAGCATTTAATTTTGTGTTATTCTTGTTTCATTTTATGTTTTGATTAGTCATGTGGTAGGATTCATCCTTCCTTCAGTAGACTAAGGATCACAGTTGGGATGTGTTTTAAACTTAATTGATGCTGATTAAGACATGGTGCCAGGGTGTCACTAAACAAACATTCCTTTCCTTTCCTTCAGAGGTGAAGACTTCTATGCTACGAGCAGTACTCTGGGACTTCACGAACGCAAAGATTCTGAAGAAGCTGTTGACAGAATGGTGGACGATTTGGAAAAACAGTGAGTGTTGACAGAACCATTGATGTACCATTTTCTTTAGGACAGAACAGAAAATCCAGCATTAAGCAGTCAGGGATATTATATTTTCACGGGATAAAATTATCGCAATTTTATTTTCATGAATCCTACATCCCTTCTATCAATAAAGAAAAGAATGAACTACCAGTTCTGATGTCAATAATTTTAAAGTTCACTTGGCTTTTTCATAGTCTTCAAACTTGTTATGACAAAAAGAACACAAAAAACCCCCCAGATTTGAAGGCACGTTGCCAGTTCAAGTTGCATTTAAACATTATTAAACCTTTAACAATCATTGGTCTTTCATTTTTGTTGTCTCGTCTTGACAATGTAAAAATGTAAGATATAAGTATTACTTTTATGATGGCAATGGTGTCAATGTTTGCATTGAGATTTTGCATTTAAATTTCCCACAGACTATAAATTCTTGGTCAATGAAACTTGATTTTTAGTTTAACCTATGGATGTTTATTACAGTGCATCAAAATGTTTTTAATGTAGGTGAGACATTTAATTCAATGGTATATTAATATGTTTGATTTATTATGTTTCTTAAAGGATTGAAAAGAGGGCTAAGTACAGCAGACGCAGGGCATTTGATGAAGATGCTGACATTGATTACATCAATGAACGCAACATGAAGTTCAACCAGAAACTTGAGAGATTCTATGGAACATACACTACCGAAATCAAACAGAATCTTGAGAGAGGAACAGCTGTCTGATAGGTTGGGGGATGTTCTGGATGGAAAAACAAGATGGTGTATCGGATGGAGGCTAGCACTCTGTAGGAAAGAAGCAGCAGCTTATTGTGGAGAACAAAAAACATACAAACAGTTTTACTGCCAAAAATATTGGGTGGCTGGTTCATGAATGTCAAAATGTCTAGCCTAATATTGGGCAGTTGATAATTTGATATTGTATGGGTTTAATAATTACCTTTTATCTGATGTCTCTGTGGTATTTGTTATTTAAAAATTTAGTGTCAGACTCTCAGATTTGAGTGCTATTGACTTTATTTAACACCTTGAAACAGTGTTTATCAAATTCACTATAACCTTTTATTTGATGTCTTCATGATATGTCATATTAAAAAAGCTGTTGCCCAACACTCAGATTTGAAAGTTAATGTTTCTTGAATTTAGGAGATAATCTGATGTAAGATATCAGTCCAAGGTTTTCTCCTGAGGTAGTAGAGAATTCTGTTCTATTATAGAGCTCTTTGGAGAACCTTTAACTTTCTCATATATTTGTCAAAAACTACACTGACTCAATTTTACTGTATGATACATAAAGAGAGAGAACGAAGAAGGGAGAAATGCATTCTGATACATAATTTAATGGGAAAATACAGACCTCACCATAAACAAAATTGAGGGGAGGGATTAAATTATGGTGAGCCAACTAAGATATAAATTCACATGCCAAGGGGAGCTAAAAATACTTTCCTTGAACTAATCTCAGTGAAGTGAAATTGGTAACTTTCCTTAAATGGTTAGTTCTGGACTTAATAACAGACATTTTAACAGCAGTTGTGTTCTGTTTATATCATTTTATAGATCTACAATTCTGCACTTTTATTGTGGATATTAACAATTCCTCTAATCAGGAATTGTTTTGTTTTAATATTTATGACCAGTAATTTCAAATTAAATAAAATATTTATCATATTATGTTTTTGTGTTTTTAACTCAACTTTAACCCAAGGTTGTCAAATTCTACATCTATAAATTTGGTCCTACATCAGGTAAGGATGTAGATGCTGGTTCTGATTTTGAGGATTGGATCAGGATTTTATAAGTGGATGTCCAGAACCTGGGATCATTTGACCAAGGCTAATGCATGTTGTGGTTATGGATGTGGATCTGGGCCCCATTCACGAAGCGATCTTACCCCTAAGATCAACTTAAGTGTGTAGGGTAGCAATGCGCTTAAGGTAATCTTAGTGCTAAAACAATATTCGCCCTTAGATCACTAACTACACAACTACTTTATGCTGATACGGTGATGTTAGTGCTAAGAACATTTTGTGGAACTGGGCCCTGTCCAGTAATAGGGTCTCCACAAGCATACTGGTTCTGAGTATCAATACTCTAATCCATTCATAGGACTCTTAGTACCTGTACAAGGGAGACTGTGTAAGGCATTAATTTCAGCAGAAACTAATCTGTAATACAAGTTGCACAATAATTATACGACCATGCACTAGTTTCTCTTTTCAATCTGGCTGTCTGTCGATCACAACACTGAACGTATCGATCTGTTTCTAAATGCAATACAATGGCATGATTTGGCATCTATGTACATAATAGCACTGAAATTAAGATCAAAATGCTAATTCCATAGTCTCATTATCATCTAGTGCATGTGTATGGTTTGATCCTCGAATATCATAGTCCAATATCCACAGGGTCGGGTAATATACAACAATATACTATATTCAAGCAAACTTTGAAATTTTATTTACGTTTGTGTGTGTATACATGTGCACATAGTACCGAGTGGAAGAAATTTAGGGGTTGTGTTCCCCTACCTTTAATATTCACTTGGCAAGAACACTGATGTTTTTTTTTTTTAAATGAAAAACTACCTTAATTTTATAGTGTTTATGATTTACATTTAGTTTAACATTTTACTTTTAATATGGATTTGGGGGTGAGACGTAGTTTGGGATCAATCCCTGTCGGTGCACCACAACTGGTACTTTAAAGGCTGTAGTATGTGTTATCCTCTCTATCATGGGATGATGCATGTAAAAGATCCCTTGCTGCTAAATGAAAAGAGTTGCCCATGAAGTGGCATCTACAGGTTTCATCCCTCAGTATCTGTGTGATCCGTAACCATATGTCTGGCACCATATAACTAAATATAATGAGGGTTTTGCATAATTTTATGGTAAGTCGGCATTGAAAGACATGATACAGAAGAAGAAACATACTGTTGCCACCTAAACAAGGTTTTATTGGAAAATCAAAACAGGATTACAGTTACTGTAATAAGACTAAATTTGAAGACTAAAATATGCATGAAATGAAGACAGAAAACCATCACAGATTCAGCAAGGTAAAAATGTGAAGTACCCATAGCTTTTTCTGTCTTGGCTACTTTCTATTTTAAGCCACGATTAAGACGAATATTACAACTTTGGTATTCTGAGGTTATTTATGCAGACAAAATTTATGGATTTCATTAATTTGTCATCATTTATTCCAAATATACAAGATTTAAAAAAAAAAATAATAGTTTTAGTATTACTATTATGTGGGATCTCCACATGCATAGTACCAGATTACTGCTGTTGGAATGCAGTTTCATTACTACTGAAGAACAATACTTGGCTCAATGATGTTGGCTTTCCAAAACTGTCTAATATCAGGTAATGTACCTGGACTAGAGTTGACTGCAATGGGGACAAGAATTGTACCGAGAAACATTGATTTTTTTGGTGTGTGTGCGCGCGCGCGCGCGCGTGTGTGTTACTTTGCATGAGGAGTGTATGTAGCCCATTGCCTATAAGATTTTGATTTGATGAATGTTTGTTATGTTTTTCTTACTTAATAGTCATGTAAGTCAACTTTCATTTATATGCTTAAACGTGGTACTCCCAATCTTCAATACCCCTGCAGCATGCCCAAGACCTATAGTCATATTGCTCAATGTTGCACTGTTGATGTGCCGGAGCATGCACCGGAACATTCAATCGATCTAATCCATTTTCCTAAAACCAGTTTAGCAAACGAGTGTGCGCCTTCCATAAACGACCATGTTAACGTTTGTGTTTAAAAAACTAGTATATCAACCACACTATGACCCATAAATATCGGTACTACAACTCCTACTTCAAAGTATTAACTGCAGAAAATGGTGCCAGATGTTTCTACCACACCTCTAGTTTCGCACAAAATGTTAGTACTTTTGTTTTTACAAGTACCCCATACAATGATCCATGTTCCAAAAACAAGGCTACTTGACACGGTGGTACTACATCAAATAAAATTGCATACATTTTCAGCCTAGATGAAACTAATGTTTTTTTTTGTTTTTTTTTTTAACAACCAACACACTCACATTTATAACCAATCACAGGACTTGGGGTGTTAACTTCTCTATCAAAAATTCCGCACCTCGAACTTCGACCCAGCCGGAAATTAATTGGTTTAGTGCTGCCTATACAGAGACTCAATGTTGTTGTTCATCTCACTTCCGGGTTGAATTTATGATTCGCATTCCATATTAAGACTGTACGTCGGTGTGACTATTGTGGCTATTTCTGCCTGATTTGACACAATGACAACGCTTTTAATCATTTGTTATAATATCATTATTATTAATAAATGTTGAAAAAACGGTTTTAACATCACTTCTCTTGTTGAACTTTGAAGTTGAACATCACCGATTTAAAACACCAAATACTTCTTGAATTTCAAGTTGAAACACTTTCTAACAGTAAGACAGTGGAAACATGGATTTTGCATCAGAATATGTTTATGATGATTGTGGAGTATCAGAAGCCGACCTCGTTGAATATGTTTCAGATGAAGAATATGAGGGTGGAATGAATATCAGGTATGTTATGTTCGCACTGTTGTATAAACAATTCAAAATCAAATTTTATGATCATACAAAAAGGGAAAAGCCCCACAACCACTAAACTCTTAACTAGATAACAACACAATTTCTCAAACCAATGCATACACGTATCTGGGTTGCAATATAAACTCAACTGGATACTTTACCGAAACTAAAACTGTACTCTAATAATAAGGGATCATAAGCTCTCTTCGGATTACACCAAGCTTTCTCGGGTGTCAATCGACCCCTACATATATACAATCAGCTGTTTGATACACTAATTAAACCTATTCTACACTATAACTCTGAAGTATGGAGCACGGAACTGCATGACAAACTAAAGAAACACAACCAAAACAAATTCTTTGACATACTGGAGTCTGAACCCTTTGAAAAATTACATATAAAATTCTGTAAAATTAATCTTCAAGTCCCACGAAACAGTGTTAACATTGCCTGCAGGAGTGAACTGGGGTGCTTATAAATAGCATACATACAACTATCTGTAAATATTTTATGTACTTAGAAAATGTAGAAGATTCAAGATCTATATTATACGATTGAGTATCCTGTAGCAAAGAGCTACAAACACAACACAGCATAGGCTGGCATGCTTATTTACATGCTTAATAGTAACAACATTGACAAAAGTCTATTGACTAACGCTAAAATTCACCCAAAATCAAACTCTAGCTACGTAGGCCTAAACAAAATCCTTGATGACAGATATTACGAACACTTTAAAATTAAACTACAGAACTCTGAAAAGCTGCAAATATTTAAACATATTAAAAACAAATATGAAATGGCAAATTACTTGAAATATATAAAAAATACAAATTTTAGACAAGCTCTCACAAAACTACGTTTATGTGCTCACAGACTGGAAGTAGAGGTAGGATGTTATAGGAATATCCATAGAAACGACCGTATTTGCTGGCTGTGCCAAAAAGAACCAGAAGATGAGATTCATTTTTTGACTCGATGTCCAATAAATATACATCTAAGAAAAATACTATTCTATAAAGTCGGTCAAATATGCTGGAGTTCACATTTCTCTCTGAACTGGAAAAAAGTGTTTTCCTTCTTGACAGCCCAGAACAAGTTACTCCAACTGTTGGGCAATTCTACTATGAAATTTTCAGCCATAGGCATCAACATCAACTTGAATAAACACGTATACACCCTTGGTGACACTGCACACATTAAGTGTACATGTCATATAACTATTACACATATATAATCATTATTATTGTATGTTGTCCAATGTATACCATGCCATGTTTATATGATTCATATATAAATAAATGATTTGATTTAGTATTGCAGTTTCTTGAATTGGAGGGGAGAGTTCTACGGTCAACAACAGCCACTCTGCACACTCATGTTTTGGCTTTGTACACTAATGTCCAAACCACATTGTTAACAAATATGATAAATTACTTGCCTACCTTTAATTAGGTAAGTTAGATTGTTTCCAAATTTTGTCTAGACACAGATCGGGGCAAAAACCCCATTATAGTGACACAGATTCCACCTTCAAAACTGTAAAGATTTCACTGATATCGACTTAGTTGAGATTGCATAGGGCAAAATACATGTAGTTTTCTATTGTCTGCCATTTGTTTTGTTTAGTGAAGTACTCTTCAAGATATATAGATATGACATATCATGACATCAGATTAATTGTTGCATGCCGCATACTTCGGAGGCTTCTGCTCCTTTTGAAGGGTATGCCATAAACAAGCAAAATGGCAGACAATTTGTTAACAATTTGATTCCAACTTTAGTAACATTTGTACAAATCAAAACATTTCAACAGCAATTTTGCATTGGAATTTTTCCAGCAATTTTGCATTGGAATTTTTCCAGCGTTCTTAAAATGGAAATGTCATACATGTACTCCGTTTATGGTTATTGTGAGGAGAGGCAAAGTGACATCATTGGGCAGTATTGAAATTTCAGGTTTGGTATTGGTATTTTTGCTGTGATTTACCTTGGTATCGTTGTGGCATTTGGTATTGATACGATACTGATACCTTTATCAAGCAGTATTTTCAGTATACTCTGCTTTTAATACATGCCCAAGTTAAGTCTCACCTGCTAATTTCATCTAAATAAAATTAAATTCCATACACAAGGCTCTCATCTCTTTCTTATTTTCAGCTACTTTGTTTTCATCAGATGTATTGTTAGTGCTTTACTAAATGGCTAAAAACATTTTTCAGTACCAACATTTTGAGATTTGCTCCATACATGCCACATTAAAGGGACATACCCTAGTTTTTAAACACTAAGACATAGTTTTGACTATTAGAGGCGTTTTTTGGTAACTGAAATCATACTTGACTTAAATTTTATTGTTTAAAGTATCCATTTCCATACATTCGAAGTGTTTTTGGTCATTCTGATGTTTTTTAATATCATAAAATGCATTTCTCATATTTTTAAAAAGACACATGCCTCTGAGAAGTAACATTTATGTAGTCAAGTTTTATTCTATTTTAGAGGGTATTTCACCATTTCAAAGTGAAAGACTCATGTTTCACTCAATTGTAACTTTATCAAAAAGTGTTACGGGTTTGTAAATTAAACTAAACTTAATGTTAATTTTCATGAACTGAAACTAGGGTATGTCCCTTTAAAGTAAAACCTGGTCTACTAACTTTGACCCCTGTCAAAATTCTACAACGAGCAGACAGTGCTGTTTACAGGTCGGTATGTTATTATTTTTTATTGTTAATGCAGGTTCAAATTTCATATTTTTGGGGGGGTGGGGCACAGCAAGATTTGCCTTTGTTTTAATTTTAAAAAATAGGGCACCAAGGCACGTTGGAGTGGCACGTAGACAAACTTTTCCTTAAAAAAGGGGCACCAAGGCAACTTATTTTTTCTGAGACAAAACATATTTCACCTTATGGTCTTGGTCTTGTTTATTTTTGCTACAAATATATGGCCAGAGCTTCTAGATTATGGTAGCCCCACTTCAAAAAGTTCCATGGCTAGTGATATTCAGTATTGGGCTAGTAAATAACTACTATAACTACATGTAGCTCGATGTCTAGTGAAACAAATACCTTGTCAAATACAGTATTTAAGTCTTATATTGTAAATATGAATATTCTGCACCTCTTCCCACCCCAAACATAATGTTTTTAAAGCTCTATCTCCCTCTTTAGGTGATTTATCTGATTATTACTACCGGGTACATGTGTTAGTAAAACTGAATTTATTTAAAGTAGGGCTAGTGAATCTTCAGTCATGGCTAGTATATTTTTAAAATCTCTGATCTCATGGCTAGTGGATTTTTATAAAATTCTAAAAGCTCTGAATGGTGTAATAATGTATTTATTTTACAAGGTTAATAACATGTAGTATATATGGATGCTACATTTTTCTTAAATGCCCAATGTAGCAGATGCTACATTATTAAAATTGTATACAAGTCTATGAAAATTCAAAAACGAACATGGAAGTGTTCAGTATACACTCACACCTGTAAGTTGAATGGATGGTAATTTTTATATTTATTTTGAGTACTTGGGCACTAGAGGGTTAAAATAAATGAATGCGTCAAATATGCGGGAATGGCACAAGCCTACTTCATCCTTCCTACACCGCCTGTAGGAAGACTGCCACTCTCAGGACTGACTTGACATAATGAAACGTGTTTGTGACCGCAACATCCCAATCATTTTGCCAAGCTGAAAAGATATATTGGTTAATATGATATTTAAAATCACTAATTTGTAAGTCACAAAGAATATGTTTATAAACTGTTGTAAATAACATTATTTTTTATGTGCGTTTTAACGCATTTTGTTTTACATCCTGGTATATCTGACCTGCACTTAGTGTCCGACTTGGCTAGATATGATTTTCATATTACACTTTGCAGTGTTTCCCCCAGGATTTTTGTTCAGACGGTTGGCAAAATAGTTTAACTTTAACTGAGCCCCCAAAGGGTGCAAAAATGTTAGGGGAGTTAGGGGCATGCTCCCTAGTTGTTTTTAGATGCATTATGAATACATGAGGGTGTCTTTGTGTCATTTCTAAATAATAAAATGCTGGCTTTTAAAAAAAAATATTCCAAAGGGCACAGTGGCAAACAAGACAAGGCAGTGCAGCATTTTCCTTGCTGTCGACATCATAAGGTTTTAGCGGCAAATATGGAGGGCACCAACAGGAATTGTTGTCAGTTAAAAGAAGAAAGAAAGAATAAATACCTTTTGTCAAATATATTGTATAAAAACATTACCATTGGATATATTTTATTTATTGTGTATGAAGCCAAAACAACTGTGCAAAAAATTACTGTTGTAGTCCGTCCCAAGGGGAATTTACTACAAGTTATTTCCTTCAAAGCCAATTGTTTTCTAAATTTATGTATATATTTTTGTTATTTTTCCTAAACACTTTTCGTTTTCGTTTTACATCAAACCAAACTGAAAGTATTTACAAAAGACATTTGTATAGGAGGATGGGATGGACTGTAGCTCTATGTCGTGTAGCCCTCCCCTGTTTATATGTTGTTTAGGGGCTAGAGGTAATAGATACAGAGAATAGGACAACCAGACAGTCACCAGCTTCTATGTCAAACAGACACATTTTTTCCTAAATCTTTAATTTCCATAGAACTTTAATAAGATTTGTCTTGAATCAGATCATGACAATAAACTTACATGTATTATTATTATATGTTGTTAACTAATTACCAACCTGATTTCAGCTCTGATTCTTTTAATGTCTTATTTTCAGTGATTCCAGGACTGATTCTTTTAATGTCTTATTTTCAGTGATTCCATCAGTGATTCTTGTAAATGTCTTATTTTCAGTGATTCCATCAGTGATTCTTGTAAATGTCTTATTTTCAGTGATTCCAGCTCTTTTTCTTGTAAATGTCTTATTTTCAGTGATTCCAGCTCTGATTCTTGTAAATGTCTTATTTTCAGTGATTCCAGCTCTGATTCTTGTAAATGTCTTATTTTCAGTGATTCCAGCTCTGATTCTTGTAAATGTCTTATTTTCAGTGATTCCAGCTCGGTTTCTTGTAAATGTTTTATGTTCAGTGATTCCAGGACTGATTCTTGTAAATGTCTTATTTTCAGTGATTCCATGCAGCTCTGATTCTTATATATGGCTTATTTTCAGTGATTCCATGCAGCTCTGATTCTTATATATGGCTTATTTTCAGTGATTCCAGATATGATTCTTATATATGGCTTATTTTCAGTGATTCCATATGTGATTCTTGTATATGGCTTATTTTCAGTGATTCCAGATGTGATTTTTGTAAATGTCTTATTTTCAGTGATTCTAGCTCTGATTCTGATGATGATATTGGTGATATGCTTGTTGGTAAGTGTTTGTTTTTGTTTTTTGTTTTGTTTAAACCTTTCCAACATATAACTCGGAGGAGCTTTTGCCTTAGGCCCAAAAACACACCAAAGCTGAGTCTGGTGAGTATAGTACCAGATGGAAATGAAACACACTGAATCAAATATGATTATCATCAATGAAAACAGAAGAAAAGATGGAAAACACTACAAGGAGTGACAAACCACGACCCATGGGAGACACTTGAAAGACGAGCCCAGACTACAATCTTCAGGCTTCGTATAGGCCACTGCTGCCTAAACTTCCATCTCTACGAGCTCAGTATATGTCACACAAGCGACTGTCAATGTGGTACAGGCCTGCAAACACCAGACTACAATCTTCAGGCTTCGTACAGGCCACTGCTGCCTAAACTTCCATCTCTACAAGCTCAGTCCAATTACAGGTCCTAGAAGGAAAAAACCCATTTATAATCGAGTGTTACAAAAGTAAAGTTTTAGCATATTATTACTACAGTGGATCATATATGAATAATTTTGAAAGAATTAATCCTTTCTTTACAATTGCCTCCGTAGTACCATTGCAAAATTGATTTATGGCAGCACTTAATTGCCGTAGCAAACTTGTCCGAATTTCAACTGCTGAAGGTCTGGTATTAGAAAAAATGCAGTGGGTTTCTCTGATGACTCTGATGACTACAAGTTACAATTACCAAATGTTTGACATCCAATAGCTGATTATGAATTAATAAGTGTGCTCTAGTGGTGTCATTAAACAAAAGCAAAACAATCCCCCAAAATTAAGGATGTTCATCACAGTGCACTGAAAACATTTATGGTACTGATAGGTGAGATATTTAATTCTCCCATCCCTATCCATGTAAGACGGGCATATTTCATGACATTAGCCCATGCAGAATAAATCGGTCTTGCATGACCATGTGACTTATGTTGTTTGAGCCGATACCGATATTAACATTGAGTGATGTCATGTAAACCACAAAATAACGCAAGAAATGCTTTTTATATTTCATAAAAACAAGGAAACCAGCTGTCATAATGAAATTATACTGCCATTTTCGGTTTATACTATTATTATAAACCATTTTTAGGTACGATCTTTTCAGTGGTTATGATTATTTTATTGTAAGATAAAAATTAAAACAAATGTAGGTTTTTCACGTTTTCCCAACAACAAAATAATCCTCCATTATGTATCCCTGTGGGACAGGGTTATTCCACCCGCCGGATACATAATATGATGTCAAATTATGTACCCTTGTGTGGAACATTCCTGTGCCACATGAACATATATGAAGGATTCTTTTATTCTGCAGCATTCTTGTTCATTCTTGGTGGCATCATGTTTAGGCCATTGGTCTACAGGCTGGTAGGTACTAGGTTCAGATCCCAGTCGAGGCATGGGATTTTTAATCCAGATACTGACTCCAAACCCTGAGTGAGTACTCCACAAGGCTCAATGGGTAGGTGTAAACCACTTGCACCGACCAGTGATCAATAACTGGTTCAACAAAGACCATGGTTTATGCTCTCCTGCCTGTGAGATAGGCTACTGAGTATTCTTTTACGACAAGTAGCAAGGGATTTTTTATTTGACCTGCCTGTGAGAAGCTCAAATAAAAAAATCCCTTGCTACCTGTCGTAAAAGAATAGCCTATGTGGCAACAGTGGGTTTCCTCTAAAAACCAGTGTCAGAATGACCATATGTTTGACCTCCAATAGCCAATGCTAAGATAAAAAATCAGTGTGCTCTAATGGCGTTGTTCCCCTGCGCCTGCTGTAACCTCACCGTGGTGCAGGGATGTAACATCGCGGTCGGTCTAGGATCGATCCACGTCAGCTGACCACTGGGTTTTTTCTCAACATAACCATATGTCCGACGCCGATATAACCGTAATTAAAATGTGTTGAGTGCGTCGTTAAACAAACCAAAAAAAAAAGAAGAAAAAAAAAGGATGTAACATTCTCCTTGAGAATGGCCAATACAGCACAAAATTGAAGTTTTGAGTAAAATTCAGTATCCGTAAAATTCAGTGATATTTATGTTTTTGTACAGTTCTTTACACTATTTTTGTTTAAACCTTGAATTTTTATATTGATGTTGATCATCACTTTATTTAATTAGCATTACCATAGTTTGACACCCAATAGCTGATTTATTTTTCGTGCTGGGGTGTCACTAAACATTGATTCATTCATTCTAATGGCGTTGTTAAATAAAACAATTAGTTTTTTCTTGTTCATTGTACAGTCTTTGTTTGTCTATGTTTTTAATTGCCTTTGTTAATGTTTTAGCTAAAAGTGGTGTTGTGAGTAGCAGTGCAGAACCGGTTGTTGCGTTATCAGATCCAGCAGCACCACCAATACCACCACGACCACCACTACCGAAACATGGAAAGAAGAAATCTCATTGGAAAGCTACTAAAGCACGATCTGGTATCCATTCATTTGTATTCAGGCCTAAAAAACAAATATGTGTCTTTCTAGTTTCCCGACCTACCCTAATTTTATGTAGCAACTGTAGCAACCCTGAACATTTTTGAAGCAAAAAAAACACAAAAACATTATCCCTGATTTTGTGCAATCAGCAATCTAAATTTATAACACCATGGTTTCTAGGTTTGATTCAATTTAAAAAAGAAAAAGAAAAATAATTTCCTTCCTGCCTACCCAATCTTTTTCAAGGATGAAACCTGAAACGACATATTTTATTTAGTCGATCCTCATGCAGGGAACATTTAGTGTTATATATATTTTTTATTTCCTTGGGAATTGATAAGCAACCACTATTTTAACAAGGAAAAAAGGAAAATGCTTGGCAAGTGATTGCAGATTTATTGGGGATGCGTGATAAGTCTAACCTCCACTCACAACTCCTGACTAGTTTTAAATGATCTATGGCTAATATCATTAGTATATCTAATAATATTACATTGAAATATGTGCACCATAACTCTTGATTATGTATAATATATGCATTGAAGTCGTACCATAGAATAAAGGACGGAAATATTTCTGCCATTTATTGTTTAAAAAAAAAGATCACTTATTGTTTTTCTTTCATTGATTATAAAAAATTATATATTTTTTTTATAAAATGAACTTTCGTGATAATTGGAGGAGTAGAGAATGGGGTCATTTACATCATTAAAATAAATATACAGCTATATTTTCTTAGGGGCTATTAAAAAGTGTCAGATTCCTTACATGGAAAGGGTGGGGCATTTGTAGATGCTCCCTGACCATAAGCTGTATCTATAAGTACTAGATCTATAAAACATGGTTTATATTTCAGTGCAAGAAAAAAAAATCTAATTGTAAAATACAATGTATACTTCTTTTTTTTCCTGCTTGATTTAAGAAATAAATTAATCCTGAATTGTTATGTGATCAATTATTTCTTTTTATTATGCAACCACCGTTTCTATTGGCCAGTTATGGTGACTGAATAAAGGCAGAGGCATAAATGTATACTAGCAGATTGTGACTGTTAACATCAATTGCACGTGACGTCACATTACAAAATCATTAATTTGTTGTATACTGTAACTAAAAGAACTGAAATAATAGCTTTTCCAATTAATGTTTTTATGAATTGCAGGATGAAAATTATAACTAGTTAATGATTTTGGATATCTCCATTATCCTGTCCAGGCTGAATGAGAAATTCCACTTGGCAAGCCTGTGCAGAATTTGCCAATCTTACCTTCACAGGATAAAGCTGATACCTTACATCATTAACTAGTTATTCTCTATATTTAAGAGGGGACATAGTCGAGTGGTAAAGTGCTCATTTCATGCACAGCCTGTCTAGGTTTGATCCCCATTGGTGGGCCCATTGGTCTATTTCTCGTTCCTTCCAGTGCATCACGACTGGTATATCAAAGCCTGTGGTATGTGCTATCCTGTCTGTGGGAAAGTGCATGTAAAAGATCTGTTGTTGCATTAGAAAATATTTTGTGGGTTTCCTCTCAAAGACTGTATGTCAGAATTACCAAATGTGGGACATCCAATAGCCGACGATTAATAAATCAATGTACTCTTATGGTGTTATTAAACAAAACAAAACAAAACAAACAAACAGACCGACTTCTCTATAGTTACTGAATCTGTTTATTGTAGGAGAGCTATCTAATTCTGTGGACCCACATGTGTCATAATGATTTCACGTGCACAACGAATGATGTAATTTTGTGAAGTGACGTCATAACTTAATGCGGCTTCCCCAGTGACGTCATTTTGGGAAATAACGTTGTTTGGTCATCTCTTTTTAGTTACGTTTTAAATGTTTTGACATGGTCCTAGCTTGTTATTCATGAAAAAAATATTTTGGATAATGTGAATAATAAAGAAATTATTACACTCGAGTGTGTGTTTTACCGATTCTTGTCAGAATGTTTGTGCTTCTTGTGTTAGGGGGTGGAGATGATCTTGATCGTTGTGTGCCAGCACTACCGGTGCCACCATCTAGGCACTCGAAGAAGTTCCGTCGTGCTGACACTAACATCGTTTGCATCAAACTCCAGAAGCTAGTGGCACCGAGCAACATGCATGCCGGAGACCCCATTCACTGCAGCAAGTGCAATGCAGTTTTGTCAAAGATCTCTAAAATTGTGAAAGATGGCCCAGACAAGGTTAGTATTTAAAACATCAACATTGCCAAACTCCATCATTTAAAGGGTAACCTTTTAATACAGTTATGAAATATGAGCTGTACGTTTTAAATTTATTTTACTGTATTCTTTGTCATAGTCCCAGTAAAAAAGTGCAATGCAGTCTTGTCAAAGATCTCCAAAATTGTGAAAGATGGCCCAGACAAGGTTAGTATCAGGGCTAGCTCTGGTTGAGCAAAACATTTTGCCAAACTAGTTATTAAACTTCAAATATTGCAGAATTCAACAGTTATTTTCTAAAAAAATTAAATTATTACATGAAATTATTTCGCCAAATTAAAAACAAATTCGCAAACTGCTTTTAAAATTAACATTTGGCGAATTTGACTAAATGTTAGAATTACCAAATGTTTTGCCGTCCAATGATTAATAAATTAATGTGCTCTAGTGGTGTTGTTAAACAAAACAAACTTATCCAAAAACAAGGACACCTAAAATGTGTAAAATCATTTGAATGTTTTTAGTACATTGTACAGAAAATCATACAAATTGGTATTATTGGTGTTGTTATATAATTCTTATCATAGTTTGCTTACACCCAATTGTGTGGTAATATGTAATAACTTGATTTGAATTAACTTAACTCTCATCCTTTTCCCTTTCAGTCAAAAAGCAATTTTAATGCAGATTTTCAGTGTCTTTCAATGTCTTTAAGTCAAAACGCGAGTGATAGATACTGTTTTGGGATCATCCATAACCCTTTAAAACCTAGTGTACTCAAATGAGTGCATACTTTATAAGCACAAACACTTTGCAAAAATTAAATATTTCTAATGAATAAGTACTGAGAATTTCCAATATGTCTAATATCCTCAAAATGAGTACAATTTACTTGTCTGATTAAAATCATATTTGCACAGAGCCAAACATTTAAATGTGTACTCTTTTGAGTACAATAGGCACCTATGGCAACATGTTTATCTTGTATTTCTCTGATTGCAACAAATATTTAAAAAATCTGATGTACTTTTGTACTCATACGAGTACAGCCAAATGTACTCATATGAGTAAATATAAAAACAAATAAAAACTAAATATTTATTTCAAATATACTCAAACATGTTTTTAAATGATGCTATGTTTATTCACAAACCAATATTTTATCTGAATTCATGCTAGTTTGGTCACGGGCATTAAAGGGATAAAGTACATGTGCTCACGGGAGTGGGTGGAAGTACGGGTGGTGGGTGGGTTTGGATAGAGAGGTGGAAAGAAATGATCTACAAAGAGTATATATGGAGCGGAAAGGGTTCAGTGTGTTATAAAATAAAGCCATTTATGTACTCTAGGAGATAGACTTTTAAATCCCTGTCAAATGTGAAGTTTGTTTAAAAAAATTTAATAGATATAGACTTTTAAATCCCTGTCAAATGTGAAACTTGTTTAAAACTTTTAAATAGATATAGACTTTTAAATCCCTGTCAAAAGTGAAGTTTGTTTAAAACTTTTAAATAGATATAGACTTTTAAATCACTGTCAAATGTGAAGTTTGTTTAAAACTTTTAAATAGATATAGACTTTTAAATCACTGTCAAATGTGAAGTTTGTTTAAAACTTTTAAATAGATAGAGACTTTTAAGTCCCTGTCAAATGTTAAGTTTGTTTACAAATTTTAAATAGAAATAGACTTTTAAATCCCTGTCAAATGTCAAGTTTGTTTAAAACTTTTAAATAGATATAGACTTTTAAATCCTTATCAGATGACAAGTTTGTTTAACACATTTAAATAAATATAGACTTTTAAACACACATTTAAATAAACTTGACTTCTGCTATTTCTTGAATGTTTCAAAATTGTTAGTGTTAAAGATGTACAATGTTAGCGTCTAATTGTATCCAGTGCACTTTTCGTCATGGGAAATCAATGTACGCTTGCTTGTACATATGGAACGGGTGTAATGAGCAAATGTCCAAAAGGTGTACATGCAAGGTTTTTTTTAAATCCCAGTTTTGTTGTGTTTATACATTATGGATATACCTTTTTCCATCATAAACAAAGGTGTCAGTGTTTGCATTTTGCTCATTAAAATTTGAATGTTTAGTTCCACGTTTCACAAACTATAACTTCTACAACAAGAGAACTTTGTTTATAATTGCCTTTCTGAATTCTCATCTCAAAGAATGTTTTCAAGAAATAATGAAATAAAATTTAAATTTATGCAAAAATAATTTTGTTTTTGTTGTTTTTTGTCATCTAGATTAATGTCGAATGTTACGTCACCAATTATTTCTTTTTTCACCAGATCAATCTGGAGACATTATGTTTTACAAAATTCAAATTTTGTTTTATACCCACCATCCATAATACATGTATCTGTTGAAATCATGCATGCATTACAGCTATCAGGACTAATTTGTAAGACGGCATTGGGTTTCTTCTCTGTGATTTAACCAGGTGTCGTACTGAATAAACGGTGTACAGCTTGAGAGTCAGTCATACATTCTTGTTTGTTCTTTGTTTGATGCAACTAGACTTGGCAGTGTGAGTTCTGTAAAGAAAGAAACCTGGTGGACATAGAAGATGAAGAAATTCCCAAGAATGATGATGTCACTTACCTTCTCGAGCCTGCGCTTGCCACGACCGCGAGTGGAGGCAGTGGGAGGGACGAGTCTTTAGTTGTATTCTGCGTGGATATCTCGGGCAGCATGTGTGTAACAACCGAGGTACTTAATTCACAGTTTTATATCGCACTTTATTATCCATTAAAGGCTTTTGTAGGAGATATCGCTGGCACTATAATGTGCAATATCGCTTTTTATAATCTTGATTGGTCATATTTTAATCACATGGCAATGTTTTGTTACGTCACTGTCTTTGTTTCAGCGCTAAACCTACCATTAGTGATGTCACACCACTGCCGTTCTGCTGGTTAACGAGTCTACCTCTGACATTCAACCCACATTACTGACAGTGTTTACAACTGTTGCAAATGAAAAGAATGATAATGGATGACAAACAGAATACCCCCTTCTTGTCTTGTGATATCATATGATAAAAGTATATAATCCTTGGCAAGCCTCAGATTTCATACTTTTATCAACCACATCACTAATACTATACCATCCAGTGGAAAAGCATGGTAGAAATCAATCACTAGATATGACATAGAAGTTAACCTGAAATTGACCACTGGCGTAGGAAGTGCGAGGCTGGGGGAGACAA
>JAECMU010141810.1:0-12832 GCA_016106625.1 Dracogyra subfuscus | reverse complement strand
CTTCAATACACCAGTTGTGGTACACTAGCGAGCGAAACAGCCCTACCAATGGGGATCGATCATAGACAGACCGCGCATCAAGCGAGACTTTTAACACTGGGCTGTATCCCACCTATTGGATTAGTATATGCATGTCACAGCCTTTGATATACCAGTTGTGGAACAAGTAATAGCCTATGGGAATCTATCGCGCATCAGGTGAGTTCTGTACCACTGAGCTACGTCCCGCACAAAACAAGAGGCAAGATTAAAAATGTTAAGGACACATGATTATTGGGATCACAGTTTATTTATTTATTTTTGTACACAGCTGTTCACATGTTATGCAGCACCCTGTGACTGTTGCTCGGAAGGCATGTTTCTGATGATATCGGAGTCACCTGAAAGGAACAAATTGAAACAGATGGAAGAATCAAAACAATTATTGACAATGACACTTAAATAAAACTAAATAAAAATACCAAAATGGAAAAAACACAAAAAGCATTAATAGTTTTCTTCACCATTTTGTCCATATGTTTAAGTGGCATCCAGCAGTCTTCATCAGGTTGGGTTTAAAAAAGAAGGAAAGAAATGTTTTATTTAACGACACATTCAACACATTTTATTTAGTTACATGGCGTCAGACATGTGGTTAAGGACCACATATATATAGAGGGGAAACCTGATGTCGCCACATTATGGGCTATTCTTTCCGATTAGCAACAAGGGATCTTTTATATGCACCATCCCACGGCCTTTGATATACCAGTCGTGGTGCACTGGCTCAGACGAGAAATAGCCCAATGGGCCCACCGACGGGGATCGATCCCAGACCCGACCGCACATCGAGCGAGCGCTGTACCACTGAGCTACGTCCCGCCCCCATAATCATGGAAGTAAGTTAAAATTATATGACTGAAATGATCATCGTACCTGGATCAGTGATGCTGAGTGTGCAGACTCGAAAATATTTTCCGCAGGCCGTCCCTAGCTCAATATTGTTGCCGGTGTAATGGTGGACTCCCGTCTTTGCCAGCATGGCATAATACTCTATCTCACTCTTCCTGGAAATCAAATTTCTATCACTTTAGTTCGAGATATTTATAAATCGACCTCATTTTCACCAGCATAGCATAATATTCTCAGTCTTCCTGGAAAATTAAAAGTACATGTTAGATCAAGAAAGATTTATAATCAACGTATCTTCCCTATTATAGCATAATACTCATGTCTCACTCTTTCTGGAAATTAAATTACATCAACATTATTTGTATACTTTAGTCATAGACAGCATAGTATAATACTTAAATTTCACTTTTCTGCGGATAACCATGCTGTATTTAACGGGTTGAAGTTTGTTTGTTTTTTTACCATTCTGAATGTTTTTGGGTTTTTTCACTTTATTTGAACATTTGCAGCTGTTAATGCTGGTTTACCAAGACTGTCACCAGCTTTTCAAAAGCAGCAAGAGATCTTTTATAGACGCCAAACCTTCAAACATACTGGGGGTGGGACGTAGGAAAGTGGTAAAGTGCTCGCTTGATGCATGGTCAGTGTGGGACCAATCCCTGCCGAGTTAACCATACCTTAAAGTGACAAACAAGTATTGCCAGGACCAATTTCGTGATCATCTTGGCTTTAAAATCTGCAGATGATTGTCATGCAGTTTTCAACAGACTGGACTGCACATACAAGGCCAGCTCTAGGTGATCAGAAAGTTTTGCCAAATTATATAGTCAGTTTGAAAAATCCACAAATCTGTATGGCATAGCTAGTAACCTTTGATGTAGCAGTTGCAGGGACCAACATTTACAAAGGCATATTCTACACTACCATAATATACTGATGGAAAGAAATAAAGGATCACACAGATAGCAACAAGAAATAATGACTGCATAAAAAATCAACTGATATTGGTAGAAGTTGACTGGGAACATACAGGCATTACACTCAACACCAGACATTCAATCCCAAATTACAACACTGTATGAAATACAGACGTTACTAAGCTAGTAATTAAATGTAGTCTACAAACTGATGTGTTCCCTTATTCCTTTCCATCAATATATATAAATAACTGACAGATTAAAAACAAATATAAATGATTTTAATAACAAACAAGATTGCTTGACACAATAAACAGACATTAAACCTGAGACAAATGAAGACTCGTCTCCTTCCAATGGTGATTAACGTTAAAGCAAAATCCACATTGGTATGTCTTCAACCTGGTCGTAATGTCGCAACTAAAAATACCTTACCGTCCCATCGGTCAGCTTCAAAGAAAAAACACATCGTGTAATATGTGGTCGACTTCATCGCTGCTCAAACTAAATGAGCTCCGAAGCCAAGATTAAGGTCATATATACCTCCCAACAAAACATAATTACGTGATATATCAGGCCTCCCAGCCACTTGATATATTAAAATATAGGAAATACAAGAACTTGCATACCACAATATAGGTAGGTTTTAAAAAAATGTATTTTGAGGTCAAATATAGGAGCATTATAGAAATATTTGGAGTGATCATCATGATTATAGGCATTTTACACGGATTTCTAAAGACATTTATGTTACTAATGGTATGTCCTTACCGTGTGTATGTACACAAGATACCATCTACCTCAACAAATATATACCAAAGCCTGAAAGTTGAATTATATACCTAAGCTTTGAAAGTTGGTGCATCTTGTATCAGTAATACATCCTCCACACCTCAGGTGAGTAGGATCTTGATTGGCACATGATACAGATATCCCACATTCAAAGCATCTTCTGAATTTCTGACAACTGACTACCTTTCACAGCGAATACAACTCGGTAACATTTTTTATTCATTGGCATTAGCAAAATTTTAAGTCAAAAATAGGAAATTAATCTCAATATAGGTTTTATAGGATACTATGAAAAATATATGTCTGGTAGGCCTGTATATTTTTGAAGTGCAATAATAGATCTTGTTCAATTTACGCTACTGCTATTTGCACTGGCATGTCTAACTGATAATAAACAAAATCAACTCACATCTAGTTGGAAATAATCAAGCCTAAAACAACCAAGTTGCTAATGTTTTGTGGGTAATCATATTTTCTTTAGTTTATAGGTTTACTGTCATAAAATAAATCTTTAAAGTAGTTTTATTAATTTACTGTCATAAAATAAATCTTTAAAGTAGTTTTACTGATTTGTATTCAGGCTCACCGAACCAGAACCAGGTAACATTTACTAGCCTGAAATAATTTCTACTAGACTTTCTTATCACCCAGTGCTAGCCCTGAATAGCCATGCATGCATGGCTTCTTGAATTAAAACAAATCCACTAGCCATAGGATCAGTAATTTAAAAAAAAAAAATTACTAGCCACAATTAAAAATTAACTAGCCCTACTTTAAATAAAACACAATTTTACTAATATATATCACCTAAAAACTGGAATATAGCATAAAACCAGTAGACAGAAGAGCAGAATACTAAATGAGTGAAATGTAGCATTTGAAAACTTTTTTTCATTGGCCATCGGTATGGAGATGCAGGGTTTCTGCAATAGTGTAAAATTTCTTCCTTTTTCAAACGAACCTATTAAAAAAATTAATTACTTTTATCATAATACTGTACGATTTTCTTAATTCAAACCTGAACACATTTCCTACCTGTTGACAGTGGTTGCATTATATTCCTAAGTGTCATACCCAAAGATGCATTTCTGACAAACATTGAGATGGTAGTTATTTACTAGCACAACACCGAACATAACTAGCCATGGGAGCATGGGAGTGGGGCCTCCATAATCTAGAAGCCCTGTGACACCCACATAGTTGGTTAAAAACTCCAGTAGTGTTCTATACACCTGAGTGGTACAATACACCCGAGTCGTACCATGCTACTATATACCTGAGTGGTGGAGTGTTGTTGGCGATGATCACCAGCTTCGATTTTCCACCTCTCAGAGTTTTCAGGGTCTGCTTGTAACCAAGGCAATACTTGCCACTCTTCATAACCAGCGCCAAGCGGGCGTTAATGTTCTCTGCGGTCTTTTTCTGGAATACAAAAAGTATTAGTCAGCATCTGTCAACAAATTCTGATTAGTACAGTCAGGACTAAACTTGGACCTGGATCAAAAATACTTGTAGCCAAAAGATTAGCCAAATGGAAGTTTTATTAGCCATATTGAAAATGCTTTAGCAAAAATTATATAAAGTATTTATATGAATATGAAAATGCATCTTTTAAAGATAACTGCATACAAACTGGAATAAATCTGAATAACAAAACCGTATTACCCAATCAAAATCAAAGACAGCAATGGGGGTAGAGGCAGTTAATATATTACTTTGATTTTTCAGTGGTGGGGTAGAGGTGGTGATACAGTATCTTCAGAGTTATAAGTCCTTGCCCCGTACAACAACCCCAATTCTAAGGCTTATGACATTAAATTAACAAACATACAGAAATATGGGGGTGGGTAAATGTTTATGGAGGGTGGTTTTTTTTTCTTTCTTCCTTTTCTTCCCCAAATAAAAATTTTAGGGTAGTTTTTTTTTAAACAGAGCTCTTATAAGTTATATTTTGAAATAGCTACCTTTATGCTAGTTTCAATTGCTTTTCTTCTTTTTTTTTTGTTATCCATCAATTCCCCACCCTCAACAATTTCATAATTTGTGCAGTTAGGTATTCATCAATGTGAACAACTACAGTGTCTGCACGTAACATTTTTATCGAGTTGGCATCCGGGAAAGTGGTGACAGCACTTTCACTTGCCCGGTTCTAGTTTCACTTGCCCGAATAATTATTTATTAATTATTGATTTTAATTTTGCTTTTAAAAATCGGTCGCCAGGTGGGCAAAATTCCTGACTGTTTTCAGTCGCCAGGGGCGATCGGGCGACCATTAAAGTTCGAACCCTGCAACTATTAGTTTTCTACAAAGTTACATCAAGTTTTACTCCTGTGTAATGTCTGCAACAATGTCTTTGACACCCGGGTGCCAGCTGACTATGTAGCATATTCGTGCCGAGAGTTGTTCTCAGTTCAGCCAACGAACATCCTTCCCAACGTTCAAACTATTTGATTGGTGTCCATTTGGTTTAACGTGAAATGCACAAATCAGTCTAGCGAAGGTTTTTTTTTCTCTCCTTCTGGCTGAACTCGGCCCTTGAGATGGCCTACATGTCTTTTAGGCACTGATCTGGCATGTGTATTCAAATTGAAACATTTTCAGTCTGTTTTTGGGAAAGATGTCAACCTGTACCTCTCTATATCAAAGGCTCTAATTTATAAAGAATAATTAACCGCATCTCCATGGGACAAATGATCATAAGTGAAAGTTGAAAATTTTGAAAAAAAATTCTGGGTTCTAGGACTTCTTGTGGTTCCAGGGCAAAGCCATGACCAAGGGAACAGATGGTGACCCAAATAAACACCAGAAAATCCGGCATGTGCCGGAAAACTTTCACCCACATCCCATGTATGAGGGATCTCTAAAACTACCCTAACCTCGAAGAGGTGGGGATACGAGTAGCACTCATAAAGTCATAGGAGTCATGCCATAAATGACAGAGTTCCACCTATACTCTATATCAAAGGCTCTAAAGAATAACTCTAAAACTACCCTAACCATTAAGGTGGTTGGGTACGGGTAGAACTCATGCCATAATGCAAAAAAAAAAAAAAAAGGACAAAAAAAGGGTCGTCTCCCTTTTTACTTGTAAAACTAAAAAACCAGCACGTGTTCTCACCGATTTCTTTTGAGCAACCATTTTTACGGATTCGTTTATAAGCTGAACCTGTAAAAATATAAAGTAATCACTTTAATATAAACAACGGTTGATAAAAATTAAAACAAATCGGAAAATGTTGAAGACTTTTTATTAAAAACATGTGGACTACACAACACCAACCTCTCAACAGTAGCACCGAGCGTGAAAAGGAAATTACCCAACATCCAATGCGTCTGGCAAACCAGCGACGGAAACAGACGAAAACAACCGAAATAAACATTCCACAAATATGGTGGCTTGTGAAGTCGTTTGATATAACTTTCTTGTACAAATCAACTTGTAGATTTTAATTCAGTGAAGCAATCGTAAACATGTTTGTCTATTTAAGTAAAAAGGTGAGACCCAAACGGCATGATAGTACATTTGTATTTTTGTTCATACTGAACAAGCATCAAGGTGTTTTTATGTTTGGTTGTCAATGAAGCTTTTTTAACTTCAACTTGAAGTTTTGTCATAGAACATGGATAAGCACATTGTAGCATTACACAATGTTTTATCGTGGTAATTAATGATTTTGTTACTATGACAGTAACTATGCAATATTAATAAAGGAACAACAGTCTAAGGTATCAGAATTAAATCAATAGTATACAATAAATAAAATACATTGAAACATTCTAATATTTTGATCAATATTACCACAAGCTAGCATACAAGAAGCATTTTTTTTTAAACATACTTTTTTATGACTTTTGTAATGTAAACTGAATCAAATGGACCTAATTAGAAGAAAAACATACAAAATGTAATAATATTTCATAATAAATCTTGTTCAGCATAGATATAAACATGATATGTTAGTGGATATTCCAGAGGCCAATTTCGCAAATTTGCAAAAAAGCGTCCCCTCCTCACCAAAACAAGATATAAGACTTTAACAATAAACTAAAATGAGCCCTCGTTTTTCTTTGTTATCTTAACTAGTAATCCTCCAAATTTTAATGTGTTCGATTAAACTGTATTTTTAATTATTTTGCAAATGTGTTACCCGTCTGCTAAAACTGTCCACAGCAGGGCACAGAAACACAGAAATGTTGGAAAATATTATGTTGTTTTCACATACTGACAATCACTTTACAACTTGTATGTCCTATAGACAATATCATTGTGTAGTCTTTGCATTTATTAAAATGAAATACATCAAGTCCGTAGGAACTAGGGTGGGGTGGTGTAATGGGAATTTCTTAATTATAAGTAAATAAATGCGAACTATAAATATTCATGTGAGAACAAATTGCAGTACCTTTATTTAATGTAAACATATCTTAAGTACATACTTGTATTTCATTTTCACATTGTAAGTGTACAAAAATTTCATGTTTATGTGTTACATTTATACTTTTGGTTCACACTGAAAACATTTGGCCCATAACTGTATTTAGTCAAATATCAAACTGAAAACATTTGGCCCATAACTGAATTTAGTCAAATATGAGGAAAAATCTAGACTAAAAATTATTTATGCTCATTAAATATTTTTTACACATTATTTATTTTATTTTTGCATCAATCAGTCTTGTTTATAACAGCAATATGTTTGCAAGTTTGAGATTCTGTGTGTGTTACGAAAGAAACAATCTTAAAATTAGTGGCGAGAATTTCAAAAGGTATTGCCCCCGGTGTAAAAATCCCGGTCAATCATAATTACTTTAATAAATGAGTTGGTTTAAATTTATGTTAGTGACATAAATCGGTTCCTTAAAATATTGCACATAATAACATAATAAATTTATGAGTTTATGGCTGATAAAGGGTTACAAATTGATAACCTATATTTAGGAAAATAGTTTTACCACTTTTGATTTGCAACTAAGGTGTTAGTCACATAAACAACTTTATTCATCATTCTACTTTAAGAAAACTACCGGTACTGATTTTTAAGGACGAAGTCGGTCGTTAATGACCATAAACATGTTGATATTCGGGGTCGCATTTTTGGCGAAATGATAAAACACGTTTAGAGTTGTGACCCTTTGCTTGGTGGTCGCTACACAAGCTAGCCTGAGTACTCTGACTGTAAGAGAGCTACATGGACATTTGGACATAAATATTCTCTCATATGTATTGTTTTGGCAATTGCCGACAACCAAAATGTCAAAGATTTCTGCACTAATACCACACCAATTCTATGTTTGATGTCAAATACTTTTACATCAATAATTTTCGATTTAATTGATAAAAAAAAAATCCCCATATTAATCACTAATACACTCACTACAAAAAGAAACCCGACAGCACCCACATTCATCAAAGCTTTGGCAAACTCTAGACAGTAGAATTCGCTGACGTGTCACATGATCTCCCACTCAGCCATTCCATCTTCCAGGGTTCGTCTCAAAATCACAAGTGCCCGACAATCACACAAACAAGTTTGTTTTGTGTAACAACATCACTAGAGCACATTGATTAATTAATCATCGGCTCTTTGATGTCAGATATTTGGTAATTTTATCATAGTGTTAGAGAGGAAACCCGCTACATTTTATAATTTCAATAATTATTGATATTTTGAAGGATAATTTGGCCAAATGTTTCACTTGTATAATCAGAGCTAGCCATAATGATGTGTGTGATATATCAACAATAAAAATGTTTGTTAAACAAAACAAACTTTTGTCAGATTACGTGTATCTGTTAAATCAAAATGTATTTTATACATGCACGCATTTTAATGTGTTGTTGTTTTGATAGATTGCCATTCCGAACAACACCAAACTGCGATGTGTATCATGGAACAACGAGCAAGGCTTCATAGCATGTGGTGGAGAGGACGGGCTCCTGAAGGTTCTCAAACTGGAAACCCAGACAGGTCAGTTGAAGTCTGCCTACCACTGGAGGCAGATTGTTTATACCTGTAATTTGAGAAGGTGCTTTTTGGGGGTCATCCTGGGGTGTTCTTTATTTTTTAAGGTATAGGAAGCTGTGAGAAATAGAAATCTACTATAGTACTAATAGTTTCTGACACGAGTTCCATTGTAGATACAGGGAACCTTTTGCTGTTATCATCATCATCATCTTTTTTTTTTATCCCACTGCCCCCTTTCCTTTCTCTCCTTTTAATTCCATCTTATTTCTTCCCAATCTGGCAACTCCTTCAACTTATTTTGCTGACCACCTCCACATCCCAGTCCTTTGTTTCTCTAACCGTGACATGTGCTGTCTCTTGTGGCTATCTTGTGCCACATTCCTGCCATTCCCCATCAACTTTTAGCTGTGGGCTTAGCCTGACCACTTTGTGGAGTGTTCAGTAGTTAAGAGGCACTTGTAACCACCTCCTATGCACCCCTTCTACCGACGGTCATTAGTTAATGCTGTGGGTTAGACCAGCTTTATTAGTGGCAAAGGATGAGGATGCCAGGTGGGTGCAGGGAAATACATAGAGACTACACCTGTGGAGGAAGTTAAAACAGGTAGGTGATGGTGTGGACAGCTCAGAAGACAGTCGGACGAAACTGACAGAAAGGGTCAAAACAGATTGAAATCGTGTGAGAAATTGGAAACTTTTTTTTATATTAAGATAATGAGGATGATAGATGAGAAAGATGAATGAATGTGTTAGCCAACTTTGACAGGATTTCAATTACTGTTGTCCACTTGATTGTCCAGCAGCTTATCCACTAGACCACAGAGCTTACTATTAAAATCTTAATAAGCAACATTTCTAATGAAAATTGATCAGCAATTACTGTTTAATGTTTTAACATTGTGTAGCAATCTCTGTAACTGGCATAGCGAATCACGATGTGATACTGAACAAAATGTTGCCGAGGATACCTTCTTTAACACAAGTCTTGATAAAATAATCACTTTTAACATTTATTTAATAATACTGCTGTGTAAATTAACTTACCTGAACAAATGATCCTCCAAAAAACACCACAAAAACAAAACAAATTGAATCGTGTTAAATTCTTACACTTACACTCAATGACAGTACATTGTGTCATCATTATTTAGCTTCGTATTCAATTTAAAATATTTTATCGTAATTGCACTTCATATTCCTTTTTCATTGGTACAGTTGTTTTAATTACACTTTTTTATTTTTCAAATATGATCCAATGCATTGGAAATTATCAAACTAAAATACAAAGAAACAAGACAAAGGGAGATAATTTAATCATGTGCTTTTACAAAAAAGTAAATTTATGCGATTTCTATGTTTTAATTGTATCTAAAATATGGTGAAAATATGACTTTTCACCCGATAATACTTTTATGATTTCCGTAGATGATACATTTCATTGCTAAAGCAGCTATGTATATAATAAACAAACATTCTGCATATTTGCAGAAAAAGTGTATTACTAAAACGATGAGATGGATAGATTGTTTTAAATGTTAAAAACAGTTCTTCTCATTCTTGTAACAAAATTAGTCAGTCTGCAGGGGACAATATTTCAAAATTTGAGATAACCGGAAGTCGGTTCACGTGGTTTTTACCTAGGTAACCAATTGTTCGGTTATGAGAATTATATTTGCATAACCTGTGGATTACCTGATCGGTTACCTCAAAGTTATGTTGAAATTATATTTTAATACATAATATTTTGCTCAAACATAAAGTTCAAACAAAATGCAAAAGAAAACATTTTATAAAACAGTTTCTTTAATGTTTGCAAATCGAAAGACCACCGTATTCTAGAAAGTATTGCAGAAGTTAACACTATTGTAAAATGACTAAATATCAGCCCAGTACTGAAACAAAATAGATACATTCCCTGCTGCATGATTAGACTAATAATTTTCTTTTATAAATAACAAAAAAAGGCTATCATTTGTCACTGATATATAAAATTTAGTATACAGCAGATTACAAAAACCTCACCAAAATGCGAACAACAAATGTCCAGTTCCTCTGAACTACATGTATAAAACAAGCTACTCATTGGTGCATAATTATATTAATAAAAATTAATCTTATAATAACATAAAAAGAAAGACCACAATTTGACACTGATAATTTTGCAGTAACAATACTCTTTCACTTTATCGCTGGTACTTCTATACTACAGTGACGTTCCAAATGTTTGTTATTTACAGCTCATTATATGATGTTAGTATTTCCCGCTTTTGTGACATTTTTGCATTTTTGTTTACGTTAAAAACGGTTTTCAACCTTTGTAAAATTATAAGCAGTCCAATGTTATGTCTACATATAATTCCTTTAGAGATATAATAACAGCAGATAATTTACGGTAGGCACCTTAGAGGTCTGTGCACATTTCTTTAAAACTTTTGGCTTGACTCTGTATTGAGCCTTCGGTCTCAAGTTGCAATCGTTGCAATATACCTGTATTCGTGAAGTCTGCAAGTTTTAATTTCTGAACGTCTACAGGTCACGACGTAACTGATTTGCGGTTCGCGTAAATTTAATTTTGCGTAACCAACACGCGAACAGAACGGAGGTTCGCATGAAATATTGTGCCCTGAGTCTGAATGTTAGCTGCCATGTTAATATTTACACGATTGTTGATGTTTATTTATATTTCAGATAAAGATGTGAAGGTGATACAGGCCTGCGCAAATTAAAAATTAGCATAACCTGAAATGGGGTTATGCCAAAATATTTTGCATAACCTATTTTGGTTTGCATAACCAGATTGTTTCTTTATAATTAAAAACAAAAAATATATACATGTATATACCTAATTTTGAGAAACAAGAGAGTGGCAATGGTAAGTAAAAAGTATATGTATACAAATGTTTAAGAGATTTAAAAATAATAATAAGAAGAAGAACTACCGGTATATTGTAATAAATTACCAAAACATAGTGAATGTCAGGCTTGACCCATTATAAAACACATCATCACATGTGCATAACTACGTGTGAATAAATAAGAAATCACTGCAATGCAATCTTTCACCATTAATTTTATAATATTTTTGTTGTTGTGTATATAATGTCATGACATTCAGTCGTGAGTGGGAGAATCAGTGCCATCTTCTTCATCTGAGGAACAGTGGATACTGATACTGACACTGTTATCACTGACACTGTCGTCATCGTCACTATCCGATTCGGAATTACAGTTAATAATAGGGTCACTGTGACTCCGGTTTACCCTGGTTGCTGATCCAATTCGAGATTGTAATGACCATCACAATATTGCCATTTTTGATTGGTTAAATTTGGCTATAATGCCTTCTAACAACCAGTGGGAATGTACCTACTGTGCCAGACATTTATACAAACTTGACTGGTTACGTTACGTGCTACGAAACAGCACTGCGCCGGGACAAGTCTAATGTTTGTACTCGCGATAAAAATATGTTGGTTCATTGCCGGGATTAATCATTCATTAAATTGTACACAAACGGTAAATCGGTTATACCAAATAAAATGGCATAACCAATACACGAACGAAACGATCGTTCGTGCAATTTGTGCAGGCCTGTGATATTACTTGTTATTGTTGACGATGTTTATTTATATTTCAGTTAAAGATGTGAAGGTAAAATTACCAGTTATTGTTGAGAATGTTTATATAAGTTTCAGGTAAAGATATGAAAGTGAAATCACCTGTTATTGTTGACAATGTTTATTTATGTTTCAGGTAAAGATGTGAAGGTAAATTTACCTGTTATTGTTGACGATGTTTATTTATTTTTAAGGTAAAGATGTGAAGGTAAATTTACCTGTTATTGTTTACGATGTTTATTTTTGTTTCAGGTAAAGATGTGAAGGTGAAAGGCCTCGCTGCTCCCAGCAACCTGTCTATGAACCAGTCCTTAGAGGGACATAGTGGTACGTCAGATTGCCATACCTCTGCATATAAAGACTTTCATTTGGGGTATGGGGTAGTGGGGTGGGTGCATGATCATGCCTCGTCAGTTCAGTCTGAGGGATGCACCTTTAAACTTTTTATTGTAAACCTTGTCAGTGATAAAGACAACTATTCCTGCATGTACCTCTCCCTCCCGCATGGTTTCTGCCAGCCTTTTAAACAACAGGGAGAAGTTGGGGGTGGAATTGACCCATACAACCCCTAATGTGTGTATATGTACCGTATATTGCCGTGTATTAGCCGACTCCGTGGATAAGCCGACCCCTTAGTTTGACCCTAAA
>JAECMU010141763.1:0-10291 GCA_016106625.1 Dracogyra subfuscus | reverse complement strand
TCATTGCATATTGCTGATTATAAGAATATAACTAGAATACCTACTTCATTGCATATTGCTGATTTCACCGCGCATTCGTACCATTTGTAGACATCAAAGATTTCGTCCGATTGTGTTGAGACTTGCTTTCCGTACTGAAAGAAAAAAAAGTGTTTTGTTAATTTTATTTAATGCCGCACTCAACACATTTTATTTACGGTTATATGACGTCAGACATATGGTTAAGGACCACACAGATATTGAGAGAGGAAACCACCTGTCGCCACTTTGTGGGCTACGGTACTCTTTTCGATGAGCAGCAAGGGATCGTTTATATACACCATCCCACAGACAGTGTACTACATTGCACATACCACGGCCTCTGATATACCAGTCGTGGTGCACTGGCTGGAACGAGAAATAGCCCAATTGCTTTCCGTACTGAAACAAAAATGTAACAAAATGTTATCCTGAATTCCACGTGTGAAGTGTGAAGACATCTTTTTGCTAAGATTACTGTAAATAACAGAACAAAATGTTAACAATTCTTCAGAAGACACACGATTGATCGAATGTCATGATATTTGGCGTGGAAGATAGTGTATATTTAATTTTCCAAATGCCCCACCCCCCCCCCCCTGCCCCTACCTGCGGACGCCCATGCCTGAGATTTAGTTTTTTAAAAGTTATAACCTGTTATTTACCACAAAAAACAACACACACACACACACACACACACACACACACACACACACACACACACACACACACACACACACACACACACACACACACACACATACACACCCACACAACCTTTGTTTGTCAAGTTGTAGGTCTTGCCATGTGACGGATCATTTTTTTATTATATGCATTATAATAATCCATCACCCATCGTCATTGTCAATGTCATCATCATTATTTTGTATAAAATGTATTAGAGATGCTGCTACTGCTGTTGTTGTTGCGGATGATGATGACGATGATGAAAATAATGGTGATGATGATGGTTATGGTGGTGGTGATGATAATAATGTAGATAATGATGATGATAATGGTGATGATGATGATGGTTATGGTGATGATGATGATAATGTAGATAATGATAATGGTGATTCATTCATTTATTTACCAAAGCAATGTGCTTACAGGCATGTTTGACAAAACAAATGTTTTGTTACATAGGCGACATGTGAGATTTAAAATACAGAAATATATGAACATCACAGCTATCAAATTCTGAAAAAGAGACAATTTTATAAAGACGTTAACTATGGATTATTAGATACACTTGTAATAAGGGTGGAAGGCGTATTATAGGGAAGCCAGTTCTCTACGAGATGTTGCTTCAAAGAGAAATTTTCCTAAGTTGCGTAGATGTTTAATATTTTGTAAACTTAGTAGCTGAATTAATTTAAATGTTGAGGGTTTCTTCCAGTAATATGATTTGATATATTTAACACGTAAACCGCATAGAATGGACAATACAAAATGAAATGAAAGTCATCTTCAATTAGGTTATCATTACAGAGAACACAAATTATCTGCTAACGTTGAATTTGTCGATATCGACAAGTTTCTATAGAGAGCTGATGAGCAGAGCACCTATATTTACATATGTAACTTCTAATCATGAAAGGCTAATTTTTTTGTCAAATAATACTGAAGACAATGGTTATCAGTTAAATATTTATAAATAAGACATTTAGAGGAAGCTGAAAAAGTTGAATGCATATCTTGCAAAAAAATATCTCTTAGGCGGATAGTGACATCAGCAATAAAAGACCTTTCGTTTGTGACATTATGTCATACCTAAACTATCTAACAATTGTTTGACATTTCTAGCCCAATTAATACATGATTCACAGTCTTTATACATTTCTAGATAAATTTATTTCAAAATACAATTGTCGGTTTGTAATAGCTTCAACCAATATTTAAGAACTGCTATAATCTTTGATATATGGATAGGGAAGCGACCTAATTCATTGTACACCATGAATGTTGTCGTCTTACGATTTACACCGAGCAATTGTTTACAAAATAATAGATGAATGTTTTCAATATCTGGGGATTTAAGAAATCCCCATGTCTCACAGCCGTAATTAAGAATAGGTAGTATGCATGTATCAAACAGATATATTTCGGTTTCAACATTTACTTTAAAAGTTTTGTAAGACTTCCTTAAACTAAACAAAGCTTTACGACCCTGACTTGCTATATGTCTATATACACTAGTGAACTTTCCACTGTAATTAAAAACGAGTCCTAAGTAATTACATGAGTCAACAATTTCAATAACATCACCACCATAATCCCAATGTTCATTATTCTTTATCCTTTCTCGATTCCTAAATACCACGATTTTTGTTTTAGCAATATTAACTGTAAGTCCCCATTCATCACAATATAGGTTAAGTTTATGAAGCATAGTTTGAAGTCCCAACACAGTTTCAGAAAATATAACAGTATCATCTGCATATAACAACAGATACAAGTTTAACAAACCAATTTCTATACTAGTACAATCATTATTTGCTAAATAACTTTCAAAATCATTAATATACTTTGAGAACAACAGTGGCGATAACGCCTCTCCTTGTAACAAGCCGACAGATACTTCAAAGAAATCAGTTAAAGAACCATTATTTCTATCACAAGCTTTAAAATCACAATAGAGACTTTTAATTACTTTCAAAATCTTTCCCGTAATTCCACAAGAGATCACTTTGTTCCATAAAAATATTCTATCGATACTATCAAATGCCCGTCTATAGTCGATAAAACAACAGTATAAACGTTTCTTTCTAGACAAAACATTAGAAATGACATCATGTAAGGCAAATATTGCATCACTTGTACCACTTCCTGGTTTAAATCCAAACTGAGCATCGGAGATAACATTATGTACACTAGACCAGTCCATCAATCTTTTATTGATTTTTGAGGTAAATAATTGAGCCAAATTACTAACAAGAGAAATGCCTCTATAATTGTTTATATCTGAACGATCGCCTTTTTTAAATATTGGTATAATTATAGCAGAACACCACGTTCGGGGAAACTGCCCTGACTGAAATATTTTATTGAATAAAAGTTCGAAGATTGGGATAAGATCATTTTTAAACTTGATTAAAAAATATGTTAATATGTTATCGGGACCAGGACTTTTACCACATTTAAGATTAATAATAGCCAAGACTATTTAATCGGTAGATATAGGAACATCTAGTTCAGGGTATAAATTATCTAAAATAGTTGCTTCTGTTGCAGTTTCTTGTGAAGAACTAACACTGTCAAATAAGTTTTAAAAATGATTTAAAAAGTCTTCATCGCTAATTTCGTTACTAGCATGTGTTTATTGTTTCTTAAATGACTATGGAAAAGTTTAGGATTGACCTTGCATAGTGAAATCTTGTTTCCATCAAACTGTTCATATTGACACTTTTTACGATTTATGTAGTTTATATTCTTGCTTTGCTTTACTTAATAATAATAGATTAGCATGAAATTTATATTTATTGAAGTTAGTTAAGGCTATTAAATATTCGTTCCGCTTTTTCTTACAATTGATGTCAAAAAATTGTTTGTTTTCTACGCGTAATTTTTAAATATTATTATTAGTAATCAATACTTTGTGTTTACATTCAGAGGTAATTTCGTTCAGTACTGAGGTTATTCGATCCGTTGCCTCAGACACAGATGCGATAGAATGAACATCAATATTTTCAACAACAGTATACAGCTCATCAGAACTGTTGTGAAGCTTTTCTCGAATAGTCTCTTCGTAATCATCACTCCATTTCACACGCTCAAAAGTCTGACCTCCTCTGATTGGTCGAGAGTTTGACCCACTATTTTAACCAATGAACGCAAATATACTATGACGAGGGAGATAATGTAGATAATGATAATGGTGATGATGATGATGATGGTTATGGGTTGTTCAGCTATCCAGAACACGAAAGGACAATCATTACGCACACCAAGAGTAATTCCACTGTTTTACATTCAAATACTAACCGAGCCTAAC
Source organism: Dracogyra subfuscus (assembly GCA_016106625.1). Taxonomy (NCBI): domain Eukaryota; kingdom Metazoa; phylum Mollusca; class Gastropoda; order Neomphalida; family Peltospiridae; genus Dracogyra; species Dracogyra subfuscus. The sequence goes on along the minus strand of JAECMU010141763.1, from coordinate 6,279 downwards.
GTTACAACTAGAGCCAGCCTTGCAGTGTGCTGTAGCATAGAGTGCATGCATTGTTTGTTAAAGGTACTATTAAACATTAAACTTATATCTGTTCCCAGAGGAAGCGGGATTAGCTCAGTCGGTTGAGTGTTCGCTAGAGGTGTTCGCGTCGCAGGATCATCACTGGATCCATTCAACTGATTAGGGTTTTTTCTCGTTCCATCCAGTGTACCACAACTGGTCGAAGGCCGTGGTATGTGTTTCCCTGTCTGTGAAGATCCCTTGTTTCATTAGGAACAATTTAGTGTGTTTCTTCTGATGACTACGTATTAGAATTACCAACTGTTTAACATCTAATAGCCGATAATTAATTAATTAATGTACTCTAGTTTTGCTGTTAAAGAAAACAAGCTTTTTATGTTCCCAGACAATCACCCATTCCAATATTAGCCGATCTAACGTTAACATGAACTGTACCTATATCAATGTGCTCTATCATAAAATGCATGCATTGTCTGTTGGATGTTAAAGGTGTTATTCTTATGGATTAAACGTATGTTAACCGATGATTACCAATTCAAATATTAACGACCTAACGTTAACATGAACTGGAGTCAGTCCTTCAGTGTGCTGTATCATAAAATGCATGCATTGTCTTTTACATGTTTAAAAGGTGTTGTTATTAAACATTAAACTATGTTCCCGACGATCACCCATTCAATTTTTAAAAATTATTATTATGTTTTTAAGTTTTGTTTTTAAAGTTTTGTTTTTAAGTTTTGTTTTTAATTTTGATTTTAATTTTGATTTTAATTTTAAATAGTTTATTAGGATACCCATTCAAATATTAACCGACCTAACGTTAACATGAACTATAGTAAGTCATTCTGCACCTTTCCAAAACATCCACATAATGTTGTTTGTGCGAGTGCCAGGAGCAAGCCCCAAGAGACAGTCTGAACGTCACCGTGATATAGCTTTAGCCGAATGAAAAACAGGCATAATTAGTGTCCAATAATCAATTAAATTAGCTTCTTGGAAACAAATCTCTGTTAGATTCCTTCACTGCGGTTGTCGAAGAACCAGAACCGTCTGTATTTCGTCTCAGCCGTCCAGTACCATTCCACGACCTCTAGCAATTAGTAACCCGATCATGTTTGTCTCTCCGTCACTTGGCTCTACTAATGACAGGCCACTTGTTGGTTGTCTTACTCGATTCTAAGAGATCTCACTAATATCTGTTTCTTTCTTTCAACTTATTTTCATGATTGTCTAATTGAGGTTCAAGCACGCAGTCCTGGGCGCGCGCGCACACACACCTCAGCTATCTGGGCTGTCTGTCTAGGATAGTGGGTTAGTGGTTAGTGATAGAGAAGAGGGTGTAGTGGTATTAAACCTACCCACTGAGTCGTTAAAACTCACTCTGGATGGCCCGCCTGATGCGCGGTCGGTCTAGGATCGATCCCCGTCAGCTAACCACTGGGATTTGTTCTCGACATAACCATATGTCCGACGCCGATATAACCGTGGTTAAAATGTGTTGAGTGCGTCGTTAAAAAACAATATAAAAAAAAAACAATAAAAAAACCACTCTGGATGGGAGCCGGCACGGGCTGTGAACTCTTAACTTATTTTCATGCTTATATCCAATTATGGTTCAAGCACGCTGTCCTGGGCACATACCGCAGCTATCTGGGCTGTGTGTCCAAGACAGAGGGTTAGTGGTTAGTGAGAGAGAAGAGGGTGTAGTGGTCTTACGCTCTGAGTGGAAGCCGGTACCGGGCTGCGAACTCTCTACCTACCAGCCATATGTCCGACGGCTTAACCACGGAGGTCGGTAATGTATTCACATATCACATTAATTGGTATTTGGGGAGTAGTTTGTTAACCATAACTTATTACACACTAAATTATTTTTCGAAGCCCGGGGCATGTTAAAATAATTTCAAGGGTAATCAGTGCTAAATCTAGATTGTCACCTGGAATGTAGTCCCAAATAAAATCCTTCATTCGTGCATTGAAATCCCTAGCTCGAGTACTCTGACTGTAAGAGAGCTAGACGGGCATTTGGACTCTCTTACAGTCAGTACTCGGGCTATGAAATCCCCTGCTAATAACAAATGTGTATCACTATGTTCATTTACTGTCGACATTAAGTAATGCTGAAGGTCATTAATTCACTCACTGTTGAAATACAGTCGGGAGTTTTCTGGAGTAACATATAAAAACATACAATTACCATATTTTCCCTACAGCTGTGAAGGAAGGAAAGAAATGTTATATTTTACGACACGCGCAACACATTTTATTTACGGTTAAGGACCACACAGATATTGAGAGAGTAAACCCGCTGTCACCACTTCATGGGCTACTCTTTTCGATTAGCAGCAAGTGATCTTTTATATGCACCATCCCACAGACTGGATAACACATACCACGGCCTTTGCTACACCAATTGTTGTGCACTGGCTGGAACGAGAAATAGCCCCATCGATAGCACAGCTATGAATGTTGGTTTTCTCAGTCACATATTTGGACCAATCGGAGCCTTTACAACATAAACGTATGAGACGGGGGTGTGGGGGAGGGTCGGGGTGCGGTGGGTCGGGGGTCTGGGGTCGGAGTAGGGTCGATGCTTTGACAACTGCAACTTTCCCTAAAACCCCAATGCTGAAACAAATTTTTTCATTCGGGCAAAAATGTTAGTGATATTCCAGTAAAGTGAGTTAGCCTGAAATATTTTCACTATGTATTACCATCATTTTACTCACACTATTAGTTGTAATCCATCTAAAAATATGCTATAGGAATCTACTATGTCGCCAAATGTCTCATTAACAAATGTCACAACACTAAAAAACAAAAAGGTTAACGCCATGGGAAAAATGTATTGTAAATTTGTGAGATATTTTGTTACTTTTGAAACATTATTATTATTATTATTATTATTATTATTATTATTATTATACCGGCCTCGGTGGCACAGTGGTTAAGCCATCGGGCTACAGACTGGTAGGGTTCGGATCCCAGTGGATGCATGGGAGTTTTAATCCAGATACCGACTCCAAACCCTTAGTGAGTGCCTCACAAGACTCAATAGGTAGGTGTAAACCACTTGCACCGACTTGCAGTGATCCATAACTGGTTCAACAAAGGCCATGGTTTGTGCTATCCTGCCTCTGCTAAGCGGAAATAAAATACCCCTTGCCGCCTTGCTACCTATTGTAATAGAGTAGCTTATGTGGCGACAAGGGATTTCCTCTAAACACCAGTGTCAGAATGACCATATGTTTGACGTCCAATAGCCAATGAACAGATAAAAAAATCAATGAGGTCTAGTGGCGTCGTTAAATAAAACAAACTTTACTTTACTTTTATTATTATTATTTACTTATTTGTCGGCACTGCAGGCATTTTGTCCATCAAAAGACCATACACACTCATAGCCCTGGTGATGTTATGAACACGTTAGAATCATCACAGACTTATCAAATTCACGTCGACCTTGAACAGTGATAGCTTTATTAATTAGGTCTAAAAGACACCGATGCTGGGTCTTATGTGATGTGTCTAAATATAGAACATTTTCTATGTCGTCTGCTGGCAAATCTGTATGTCGTGCCAGCACAGACGCCGTGTGGTTTGTTACGCACGACTCAGTACTTTCTTCTATAACTGGTACCATCTCGCCACCCACGCTCAGTTCAATTCAATTCTTTACTGACTTTAAGCTTTTACAGCTTATCAGTTTCAAACAGAAATTATACATGTAATTGCATAATAATGGCATAACGGAAGTTATCACTTTAAAATACAAAAAAAAGAAGAAGAGGAGAATATAAAATGTGAATAGACCTTTGTGTAAAATATGTAACTATTGATTCATCTTTTAACCATTCTGTATAGGTATTTTCCTAGATTACATAATTCATGTACATTATTCGAAGATAATAGCTGTATTAATTTAAACATAGACGGGTGGTTTCTATAATATATTTGTTTATCCCGCCTTCATGCAAAATACTCGAATCCCATTGGCTGGTTACACTAAGACAAACCCCTTATACCCCGCATAAGAGAATTCCAGTTTTCTCATATACCCCGTCTGTCTAGGATCGATCCCCGTCAGCTAACCACTGGGTTTTTTTTCTCGACATAACCATATGTCCGACGCCGATATAACCGTAATTATAATGTGTTGAGTGCGTCTTTAAAAAAATAAAAAATAAAATAAAAAATAAAATACCCCGCCTGTCGTTTTCAGTTTGTTTCATAACTTTGATTAACTGTTATGCTGTTTTAAACTTCGTTATTGCTGGTGTTTGTTGTTATTGTTATTTCTAATAGCTTTTGTGAGTTCTGAACATATTTAAAGTTACGGTAATAACGGTTATTGTTGATGTATCTATTTTTTCTCGCTGTCAAGTGCTTTCTTTTGCGTCCGCGTGAATTGACGGGTTTTCGTAAGTATAGTTTGCTATAATTTGGAGTTATTTTATTATAGTGTATTGGTTAATTAATTAATATGTCGGCAAGATAAATTCGTTGTAGAAGCGTCACTCGGGGTGAATGGACTTATGTACCCTCTGGTTTCTCTTTTTACCCCTTGCCTTCGGCTCGGGGTAAAAGAGCTCCCAGAGGGTACATAAAAATCCATTCACCCCTCGTGACGCTTCTACACTTATAATATAACATTCTATAATCAATGAAAAAAGGGCAAGATATTATACTATGGAATTCATCCTCAATTTCACCTAAATTACACAAACCACACAGACTCAGCTTCGTGTTGTGGGATCCTAGACACTGAATGTACATAATATATTCGAGACTACACGTTTAACGTGCGGACGCACACTTGGATACAGATAATTGAGTGCCAGGGCCGTCCGGAAACGCTTGTTAAGTGTAGCATCCGGTTTCAATGTTGCAGGTAGTATTAAACCAAATAACTTCCGGCGGTTAGAGAAGTTAATACCACAAGTCCTGTGATTGGTGATAAATGTTAGTGTGCTTGTTGAAATGAGAGAGAGAGAGAGAGAGAGAGAGAGAGAGAGAGAGAGAGAGAGAGAGAGAGAGAGAGAGGGGAAGAAAAAGAAAAGAGTTCCATCTGGGCAACCAACATATATGCAATTTTATTTCATCTAGTGCCACGTAGCCTTGTGATTGAAACATATATGGAGTACCTGTAAAAACAAGTACATGTACTAAACGTTTATGCGGAACTAGGAGAGTCATACACGCTACCCGTTATCTCTGAAATGAGAGGCTTGACCCCCAATTTCTTCTGATTTGTTTAAGGGTGAAGGTTGGTAGTATTTATATCCATAGTGTATGTATGTCGATTGATACACTGTAGGCAGGAGTTTTAGCCACATGTGTTACTATTGTCGTCTATGGGATATAGTGCGGTGGTATACACCCTCAAGTTGGCTTTGTCTTAAATCAGAGGCTCTTGTGTCAAAATTCGAGTTGCACCATCAAATGTTTAAGGAGTAAAAGAACTGCAGTTATGACTGGCAGTAAAACTGTTATGATGTTTAGATTTTGTGTAAAAAAATATTATCTAACCCGAATACATTAAGGTACTTGAAAAAAAAGAGGTTTCTGGGATTGATTGATTGATTGATTGATTGATTGATTGACTGACCCACTCACCCACCCCTATTACCATTAAAAAAAGGTTTATTGCCCTCAAAATATGTTATGATAGTGTTAGGGTTTGGACAAAGTACATAGTAAAAAATATATTAATATATATATAAAAAAGGAGCAGTGATAAAAGTGGAAAATAAAAAGAAGATTGAAAGGAGAAAAGTAAAAATAAAATTATAAATATACATGTACTTCCAAACTGGCGTCATACTTAAAATGATATACATGTATATAACAAAAGTACTAAGTGTTTCCAAACTGGCGTCATACTTAAAATGATATACATGTATATAACAAAAGTACTAAGTGTTTCCCAACTCAAAGTTAATTTTCTTTTCTTTAACCAAAAGGGGCGAGACATTGGGCTATTTCACATTCCAGCCAGTGCACCACGACTGGTATATCAAACACTGTGGTATGTACTACACTGTCTGTGGGATGGTGCATATGAAAGATCCCTTGCTGCTAATCAAAAAGAGTAGCCCATGAAGCGGCGACAGCGGGTTTCCTCTCTCAATATGTGTGTGGTCATTAACCATATGTGTGACGCCATATAAATAACCGTAAATAAAATGTTTTGGATTCGTCGTTAAATTAGAACATTTCCTTCAAAATTTTCAATCGATCGACGTTTGAGTTATCGAG